>PVIU01010126.1:0-52759 GCA_004026605.1 Ondatra zibethicus
AAAGTCTGTGAAGCCCGCGTGCCTCTTTCTGACACGGGGACAGTAGGGCAAGGTGGTAACAGCAAGAACGAACGGGACTTGCCCAGAATCATTTATCCCATGGAGCTCGGACCAAGACGTGTGTCACCTGCCTCTGGCATTTTCTCGCCGTATGCCAGTGAGAAATTTCCATTTTCACTTACATAAATTTAAAAATCATGAAGGCTTTCTTAAACCCTCTTTACTATGTGTGGGGGGTGGGGCGGGGAGGAGGACAGGGACATAAATAAGCACATTAACCAATCAGGAGGCCGGAGCTGAGGAGTCCGGAGCCTCGGCTACACTAGAACACACAAGGCATTCCCCACTCCCTCAGGGGGCTGGAGGAGACCTGAGGCCCCTTTGACGTCACTCCAACACCGTGAGCTTACCCTTCCTGGAATCACAAGATTGTCAATGCCAATCAGATCTTTCTTGAGTTCGTGCAGCTTCTGGAAGTTCTCCATCTTGATCATTGTCCCGTGCAGTTGTGCCACCATCTCTGTGATCTCTGCCAGCGCAGCTGAGGAAGGGAAACAAGCTGCAGGTTAGCACAGGCAGGGCCTGCGGCCCAGTGCTCCAGGGCGGCCTTGTCATAGGATGCTTTGGCTCAGCCAGTGTGACGAGCGCCAGGCCGGCCCCATCCTCAGCCATGACCACCCAGTTTGGTCCAGCAGACATTTACTGGGAATCCAGTGGTCAGCAGGATGGGAAGAGGCTGTGGTAATAATGATGGTGCTCATGTACAGAGGGGCAGTCTCTCTTGTCATTGGATTCCGTATCCCAGTCCCTCATCAGCAAGGCCACCTATGTCTGAAGTCAGCACTTTAGTCCATTTAACTGCCAAGGACAAGTGAGCCCCAGCAGTACTAGAAAAACAAAATGCAAGTCAGCCAAACCTGCCAAGGGTAGCACAATCTTCTCCACTGGGAGGGGCCTTTAGCCATCTCATGTTGGCACAACTGACTGGTAATACCGGTGTCACGAGACAAGGAGGAAGAGAAAGCAAGAGCAGCCCAACACAAGGGTCAGGCAGAGGTTAAGGCTCTAGGAGGAAGATTCGATCAGAAGGGTTATTGAAGGGGCGCCATGGACCCAGGAGGCTGGAATCACACACGGGGGGGGGGTCACAGGCAACAACAGTCAGCTCCTTTCAAAGACTGGGGCGCAGGGCATCTCCTCCTTCCATAGGTTAACAACGCCTAGCTTTACTTTGTCAAGTCGCTTGCTTAGAAAGTGCAGGTAGAGGCAGGAATGCATTGCACGTGTAACCCCAGCCTCAGGGAAGTGGACTGCAGTTCTGTGGGTGTGAGCTCTAAGCCAGCCTGGCTTTCATAAGTTCCAGGACAGCTGCAGCTAAATAGTGAGGCCCTGCCTCAAAAAACCAAACCTCTGTGTAGGACTCCTCTGTATATTCTAGACAAAGTCTCAGTGAGACCTTCCCTCTGCTCCTCAGCAAGGCCCTGCGGGGTTCACAGACGACTGTGTGGTCTGCGTTCACTGCCTCAGCCTCACTCACCCCCTGCCCCCCACCTTCCATACCAGAGCGCACAGAGCATCCACACATCCTGTCTCCCCTGGGCCTCTGTATGTGCCCTTCTGAAGGTTCCTCGCTCCTCACCCCTTCACCTTCCCCATTCAGCTCTCAGCATGGGCAGCCTGGCTTAGCCCGCAGGTGGGATTCATTCCCAGCCCTTGGATATAATGCCTTGTTCTTCTCCCTCAGGCTAGGCAACACTCTACCTTGTGTGTGTCCAGTACGTGGAAAACAGGATGGGCCAGGACCTGGACAGGGTGCCCAGCCTTCTGGTTATTGCAGCATGATGCTGACTTCTGTAATGCTTAGGTTCCACAGTTGTGCAATTACATTTTAAAAAGCAAAACAATTCATGTTTGAAGTAAGCGCTGGCTTTGCGCTGAGCTCTTGTCATAGCTATTTTTGGCTGACCGGGTCCCACAGCCTTGGGATAAAGCACCTCACGCAGGTGTTCTGTGTAGTTGTTTGTTTTGAGACAGGCTCTCCTGTATCTGTCCCTGTATCTCAGGGAGTGGCACTATTAGGAGGTGTGGCCTCGTTGGAGGGGTGTGGTCTTTCTGGAGGAAGTATCACTGCGGAGGCGGGCTCTGCGGTCTCAGGTGCCCAAGATGCTGCCTGAGCGCATCTGCATGTAGTCTGGCTGGCCTGGGATTGCTATGTAGACCAGCCTGTGCCACCATGCCTGGCTCTGTAATACTTTAGGTAAGAACCAGGGCCTTGGCATGATGGTAGATGCACACATTCATATAATGTATTCAGGAGCCACCTCCACAGGGCCCACGTTGTGCACAGTCCTAGCTTGATACTTGAGGGGACTCAGTTATATTAGACCTGGCTCTTGATGGGACTGAGGGTGAGCCCAGGGCATGCAAACTTCAACAGACTATATATAACACAGGACAAAAACAGCTTGGGTCAAATGAACTCTGGCTCAGTGAGACAAGCGTGTGTGGGATTCTAGCTCTGACCTTGTCCTGAATGACACTTGCAAGTCCCTAAGCCTCAGTTTCCTTCAAAATGGGCAACCCCAGTGATGATCTAGAACTGTGAGAGGCTTGGTACAAGGCTGGGCACTGTGCCAGACAGGGAGCTGAGCAAGCTCAGGTAGAGAACACGAGGGGATGGGCTAAGTGAACAGGGTGCTAGCTTTGGGCTCCAATTGTTTACTTCCCCACTGTGTGACCCTGCACAGGTTTCTTAGTCTTTCCAGCCTCAGCTGTTTCAGTCTATAAAATGAGCTACCCTGTGACTCCGGCTGTGACCGATGCCCAGAAATAACAAGCAACCTGAGTCCATCAGTTATTTCCTCGGCAGGCCTGAGGTGGGACTAAGTCTCATGTAGGCAGGTGGAGGCCGGCCTCTGGGAACGGGCTGGCTAGAGCTGAAGTTTTCCCAGGGTCCTTTGTTCCTGACCACCTGGCTACAAAGGAGAGGACGTGTGCAAACGGAAGGAAAGACCAGCATCCCCTCCCCATAGGAAGATCAAGTGCAACCCTCCCAGGACAGAAACCTGACCCGCTACAACAGCAGATGGTCCACAGAGACCCCCGTGGGCACAGCACCGTCTGCGTGCACTCGCTGCGGTGTGGGGCTGTCAGGCCTGTGCAGGCATCCTTACCTCGGCAGTCCCTAAAGTCAGCATGGCTCGGAGGGTGGTGCTTGCAGAGCCGCTCCAGGACCTGCTTGTAATGCATGAGCCGGTGCAGTGGGCGCAGGAGGAAGGTGTTGAGTGGCAGGTAACACACCTTCTGCAATTCGAAGTCTCGGCAGAAATGCTCCAGCCGCCGGGAGCCCTTGATGGACGTCTCCAGTGCCTCCAAGGCTTCGCTGTGCTTCCACAGGTGGGCTGCCAGGTGCTTTGGGAGGAAGGGGAGACCGTCCCGGTCAGCACATTCACACCAGTATGACTTATGGAGACGGGGCAAACCTCTGTGCTCATTATTTTATTGCAGTTTTTTTTTTTTTTTTTTTTCTTTTCCAGATGGGGATGAGACCACAGGTCAAGCTCTCCTGGTCATGTTATGAAGAGGACCCCAACCTGTGATGGCGCTGTACACAGCTGAACGCACACAGTGAGGGCACATGTGATGGCTTCCATCTGAACACGTGTTCCTGTGTGCTGGCCAAATGAACCAGCTAAGCATGCTTAAGCATGCGCAGATGCATTCAGTGCCTGGGCTGGGAGCGGGACAGGAAAGACCCTGCAGGCAGGCATCGTGCTAACCCAGGATGCTGCATTTCTGGGAGTCTGCTGCCCTCCACACTGTATAAAAGTCTTTACTGCCAACAATAAAACCCACAATAAAACAAAATGAGCGAACAAACAAATGTAAAGTGTAACTCAATTCACTCCTCAGAGAAAGGTGGTAGTGCCCTCCCTAACCTGTTTGGCCTTCACAGAGCCCCATGCTGCACCCCAACCCCTGCATGTCCACCACCCACACACCTCCACAGACACCCATACACTCCACAGCAAGGTGTTGACAAGAAACGACTTGAGTAGCTCTTCATCATAACACAGCAACCTAGCCAAACGGATGGTGGGAATGAGGCCCCAGTTCTGTGAGAGCCCTCCTACATAGTAGGTTCTCGTTTCCCACAGTGACGGCTGAACCAGCGGCCCGCACAACATACATCATGGTATGAGTGGCTGCCTTCTTAGGGATCACCCCTTTTTTGGGACAGTTATTAGGTCCTGAGGTTATGAACATGCCCCAGCAGCTGAGACTTAACAAGACCTCTTAGAAATGCAGACACAGATGTGCTCAGCAGGTGAGCAGTGTGGGTCAGAGCCTTTTGTATCACAGACGCTGCTAAATGCATCCAAATGAACAATAATCTCAGACATTTGTAGGAGAGGATTGTGGGCTAGTACTCCTTAGCTCCTGTTTAAAAAGAGATTTGCCTTTGATGGGTTTAAAGACACAGAATTTACTGGAATGCCCAGATAGTTGGGCATCTACGATTTTGTTATGCACAAAGGAACCCAAAACAAGGGACTGAAAATGAAACATACAGTTTTGTGTACATCGTTTTTAAGGTCAGGAATGACTTGTGTATAAACTCCTGTTGCTTGTCTACAAAGCGGAGCTTTTAAATCGGAGAGCTATTATGCTCTGTCCAGTAACATTCCTTGGAACGGTGGGGGGATGGTCTGACCACAGGATCATCCTTGATGCTTCATGCAGGTTGTCAGGCAGGCAGTGCACGCCCACAGAAGGGGCTCCTCCCCCTTCCCTCCATCCCCACCGGCTCACCTTCATGCCCTGAATGTTCTTAAGCATGACATCCCCGATTCTTTGGTAATCTCCTCTGATGTGGGCATTTGAGCGGCCTTCCCTGGGACAGCCAAGGGAGAAACACAAAGTGTTAGCAATGAAACACCCACTTCGATATCTCCCTTCTGATCACCCATCTGGATCCCTCACCAGTGACTCCTGGTGCTGGAAGGAAGAACTCCTTTTGTCTGCACTGGGGAGGCTGTGGTAGGAAGACCTGTCTCAGAAAACAAACCAGCAGAACTCCACGTGTGTGTGAAGGAGAACCTTGGTTGGGTCAGCATAAAGGTCACTTACACCAATTGGCTTTTGAACTGATTTAATTCTTGAAACTAACAGATACTGGCAGAGAGTGAGATAAGACTCCAAAAGCCCTTAGCTAGAAGGAACAATGTGACTGAGGACAGTCAGGAGAGTCATTCCTGGAGGGGGAGGGGCAGATGACACGGAGCGGGCAGGATGGGTAGCCAGCTGCAGTGAACGTAGTGAGGTGCCTCTCTCACATACAGGGTACAATATGATGAAGCAGCTGACCGGGCCTTTGGAGTACTAGCGCAGCGCCTCAGCACCTCAATGCCTGCCCTCAGTGGGCATTCCTAACTCAGGGTTCAACTAGCAAAGAGAAAAGGTACTGGTATTTACTGAACAATCCCACGTATCCAATGATATGAAGACCATGACTTAGGTTATTTATAGGCGTCCTACTGCTCCTTCATCTGGGTGCCCCTTCATCATGAGGCTTTGGTCAGAGCTGGGAAGTTCTTTCCTCTCCCTCTACCCTTCATACCAGAACCGAGAAGAAATTCCACTTAAAGGAAGACCCTTCTCTAAGCCAGATGTTTAATGACAAAATGGCATACACTCAGAAGCAAGACGCAGCTTACACATGGAGATTTCCTGGAATCTGCATAGATGACCCAGAATTTACAAATGGGTGTGCTATTCAATGGCACACGTATGAAAAGTCTCCTTAGTTCAAAGAATGCAATTTAGTACAAGCGTAAATAATGTCCCTGATTCAAGACAAAATCAAATGATGTAGAGGGCAAAGAACAAGAGTGGGCCAACTTTAATTATTTCATGCTCGCCATTTTGAGGTGTGATCTCAAACTTGTGGTGACCCTTCTGCCTCGGCTTTCCAAGATCGCCAAGGATTACAGGCATGCGCCCATGGGCCTCCCATGTCTGCCAACTGTTTACTTAAAAAAAAAATCTACTACTGTTAACACTTTCAACAGAGGACTTTCCTTCTTATGTCTACTTGTTATCAGAGCTCTCTCTCTATCCTCCTCCCCCATGCCATCTGGAGTCTTGCTGTACAGAGAACACTAGGTGGGAGGTAGTGATCGGTCCCCATGCAACACGGAGCCACCAATAACCCCCACCCCCATTTACTGGGTGTCAGCTCTGGATGATGTCATGGCAACAGGCTGCAGGCATCTAGCGTCTGCCCAGCCCTCCCACAGCAGACAAAGCGCCAGGGCAATGGGTTCAAACACAGGACAAGCCCCTGGGACTGGGGACAAGCCCCAAAGTCTTGCTGCCCCATGTGAGACTCATGTGTGACCACTCTCCTCCATTGGCTGCCTCTAAGTCTACAAATCTGAGGCATGTGTCTTACTAAGAACAGCCCAAAGGTCACTTTATTATCAAGATCATGAAAAAGTCATTATAACTTGTCCAGAACATCCTCCGGATGTTAACCCCACAAGAAAAGGGTCCTTGTTTGGAAGGCAGGGCCACATAGTTGTTGTCTGGATAATTACCACACACTAACAGAGTTGAAAATTCTTTTGACAATTTCACTTAGGAAAACCAAGACTCACACAATGTAATTAATTTTCTTCCAAGAGCAACTACATATGACCTCGGCAAGGACCTTGCATGCATACACATGGGGACAAATGTCACACATTTTTGAGGTTTTCTGGTCCCAAAGGGACACTTCTTTCACCAGTGTGAGCTGGTCAGTCATTTGGCAGCAGACCAACCAAGAAGGGGGAAGAAGATGACATGGGTGAACCCAACTCTCAGCAAGTCTTCCTGGGATAGGAACTTACACCCTTGCAGCCCCCAAGGGAGACAGACAGAGGCTGCAGCAGCAGGTGGGCAAAGCCCACCAGGACCAGCAGTCCTTGGCTCACCTGTTCATGCCCAACACAAAATCCATCGGGACCTGAAACGACACGGCTCACAGGATGCTGGTGACCCATTGGTTACAACACCTCACAGTTCTCCAGCTAGGGGAACACAGGATCAGTTTGGAGACTCCTTGCCAATGAGAGCGGGGAGGGAGGGACTCTGGGTGTCTCGAGGAACCCAGTGGGAGCCTCAGTAAGCTTATCAACCCCAGTCCGTCCCCTTCTCCTTGTAACAAAGAATATCTTTCTGGATTAAAACACGAGAACCAACTGTATGGTCTGGAGCTAGAACCCAGCGTCTGGCTGCTCTCTGCCATCCAGAAAACAGACCTAAGACTAAGGTCACATGTTGATCTTCGCTATTCCCTGTGGTTTCTGTGACTCTCTATGGAAGTAAGGCATGCTTATGTGCCTATGCAAATAAAAGAATAAGTCACGAAGATGCTGGGTAAAGACAAGTATTTGTATGTGGGATGAGTAAGGAGACTGACTTAGAAGTAAGTTAGCTCAGTGGAATGGTGGCATTACCTTTAGTCCCATCGGGAGGCAGAGGCAAGAGCATCGATTTGAGTGGAAGCCAACCTGGTCTACACAGTGAGTTCCAGGACACCCCAAACCAAACCAAACCATACAGATAATTTCAGGTGCATTTACATAACATTTATATAGCAAGTCTTCACTTTGCATCCCAAACAGCCTTAACTTTTTCAGTTCCTGGCTATTTTCCAGGTAGACCCACTACGCTGCCTCCAGTGTGCTGAGCTGTTTTTAAAGCAATGTGCTTTAAACCTATTTTGTATGCATTTTACTTTAGAACCAGTGAAGATCCTTCTTCCAACAGGAGATGGCCCTGACCTAGATGAGACAAGGTACAAAGGGCTGGGGAACTGTCCTTGAGTCTGCCTTAGACACTGGGAACACTTGGATGGTCAAGGATGTTATATGCCGGGCACTGCAATAAGAAACTGCACCTAGCCGGCTGCCTCCCCTCCTAAGTCCCTTCCCTGCTTAGGCCGTGATAACCGTGCTCTCCAATGCCCCACAAAGGGCCATTTAAAGATTAATTTGACTTAAAGTGAAGTTTGACTACTGAGTTCCTCAGTCAAACTAGCCATGTGTGGCTCCTGTTTATTAGTCAGGTGGAGTTCTAGTGGAATCTGGATAGAGCCGAGGGGTAGACCGAGATCATGACCTCTTACTGTTTCACTGGTGTGTGTGTGTGTGCGCGCGCGTGCACAAGTGTGTGTGTCTATGGTCTTATCTAGCCTTGGCTTAATGCCCTCTGCCATGGCACACCCATTCTGGGCAGTGTTCCATAGGATGACCATGGAGGGCCGTTCTGATGGTCACATGACAATCTGAAGAACCACACCTTACAGATGGCATAGAACTCAAGGCTCCACACTCAGACGTGGGTAGTGTTATGGCCATTTTCACACAGCTCTAGAACAGTGACTAATCTTTTCCCAGAACAAGCGGTCACATAGCTGGACCTTTAGAGTGACGTAAGGAGGAGGCAGGGAAGGGCATCCAGCTTCTGAGCCCTTTCGATCTGACCGCTTTATTCCTGCCTGTCAGGAGAGTGAAGGTGAAGTTAGAATGCCGGATTGCAAACGATTGGGCTTTTCTGAGGTGGAATTGGCCTGAGCAGGATGGTACCAGATGCGGAGGATGGAGGTGCCTGCTGCAGCCGTATCTGGGAAGTCTCGGCGCTCAGCAGCAGGGATAAATGTCTTACAGACTCCCCTCCTTCATTACCCAGACAAGATATCAGTATCCCATCACTAGCACACATAAAGAGATTAGTATTAGAAAGCGTATCCTGCCTGGGGCTACAAGGAGCAGGAAAGAGGGGCATTACTAAGATTTGGACTTAGGTCTACCTGACTGCAAGGCTTATCTCTAAGACCAGCCTGGCAAACACACAGTTCCCATCTAAGGTGTGGAGCACAGAGATGTTGCCCACTTCCCAGCCCCTAAGCCACCTTCCAGGGTATAACCTGGAAGAAAGTAGCACCTGTCTTTGGAACCCGGTGCCCGGTGGGTTTGCCCCAAATGTCAATGGCAGCACAGACAACAGACGGGCTACTCTAGGTCATGTTCCGTGTACAGGTATCCGAGCAGGGAATCTGTTCTCAAAGTGAGCAGATATAAAAAATGGCTTCCCCGAATCCCTCCCAAGTCAATAGCAGACCTAAAGCTGCTGGAAGCATCAAGTGTTCGGAAACCTGCCCTCTAGAGTCTCATCCCCTCCCTCCCGAGGAAATAGCAGCAGCAGCAATCTACAGTGCTCCTGCAGAGACGGAATGACAAAGCCCACAGACAGTATCCAGAGGTAGGAAACATTCAGCTCACAGCAGGAAACTCCACCACCCGTGAAGTCTGTAGCCACCTTTCTCCTTAGATGTGCAGAATAAAATAAAAAGCCTCTAATAATAGCAAGGAAAGAGCCTTGCAGCGGGGATGGTGGCTCTGCAGCCCTCAGTCCCCATCTGATGGGTCCAAGGCAGCCTGTCTTCCTTAGGTCCTCACACTGTAACCCTACCTCATGAAAAACTGTTGTTCAAGAAATGCTTAGATGCCAGGGGAAGTAAAGACCACGGAAATGAAGAACAGTTCCTTGGAAGTTTCTAAGATGGAACAGAAGTGGTCAACAAAACAGAACGCTCCCTGGAGCTCAGTGAAAGGCTAATAGACCACATTTGTTACAGACGCGACTTCCCGGCTTCCCTCAGGGAGAATTTCACCCCGCTGGAGAGATGAATGAAATGTCAACCGGGAGAAGAAGAAGAAAAGGAGGAGGAGGAGAACTGGAGACACTCGTAAGCAAAACAAGCCTGGTCAGAAAGACAAAGACAATGTTTTCTCACACACAGAATGTAGACTTTGAAAGGGGGACAGCAGAAGTTAACTGGGGAGCTGCAAATACCGAACACTATCTCTCATATTCGGGACCTGGAGTCAGACACATATATGCACACATATGTGTGAAGTCAGACCCAAGGGAGACTGCTGGGGTGTGGGGAACCAGCCGGAGGCAGACAGGGAAGAGGGATGGGTCAGTGTGGTGGGTTTGAATGAGAATGTCCCCCATAGCGCTGATTCTCAGCTGCTGGTGACATCTGGAAGGTGGTGCAGCCTTGCTGAAGGAAGTACGTCACTGCAGGGCCAGCTTCTACAAGCTTCCTGCTCCCAACTTTCAAAAGAGGCCAGAGTTCGGGAGGGTCCCAGGACTGTCTCACTGCACCGCACTCACTGCACTGGGCATGAAGGGAAAGGGCTCCTGGGGAGGCGGGTGCTGGGGCCGTGCTCTGGGCTCGCTATAGAGCAGGGTGAGACACATGCTCTGATGAAGGAGCAAGTGCCACAGATGGTGTCCCTGGCTCTTGCAGGTGCAGTGACAGAAGACATGGAATCTAGTCAGCGACAGGTACAAGGATATGAGCTGGAAAGGTATGAGCCCGCAAAAGGGCTCCGCCCCTCCGGCTTCATTTTCCCACTCACAAATCAATAGCACATGTGGGGAAGTTTACATTAGGAAAAAGAGGCCCTTTAAAATTTATTGTTCAACATGAAGCCCAGAAGGTAAACACATTAGCTCTGTGGCCATCAATGTGAAGCCCAGAGCTCTGTGGCCATCTGCGTTTCGGTGCAGTGATTCAGCCCCCCACTGCCCATGGGCATGGGCAGTGACGAGTTTTCCACTGTGCTTCAATAAAACTTTATTAACAACAGCAGGTGGCAGACCAGATTCACCCATGATCTGCCATCCCAGTTTTAGAGATTGACTGGAAAAATGCAGAGTTGGCATGGCGACGGTTTTCATCTGGGTAAGGACTGCTGACTGTATGCTGGCCCAGTGCACACGAAGCATGTAGAGGGTACACCCACAAATAGTAGCTAATCGTTATCAGTGTCACAGGCTGTACCTGGATATGACGGAAAGGTTTTACAACACGTCTATCAGCATTGGCCAGGCCCCCCATTTATAGAGGTCAGTCCTGGAGCTTTTGAAAGGTGATGGAAGCGACTTTAAATCATTAATGATGTTGCTTTCTGGAGAACGCAGCTCACTGTCATTTACCGTGCTGCTGGGTGACAAGGTCTTCTGTCTGCGATGAGGAACAAGCCTCCTGCATCACCCTGTAGGTTGATGCTGCCCAGGCTGGCAAGATGGGTCACGGGGTAAAGGTGCCAGCTTCCAAGCATACAGGGACCCACACATGGAAGAATATAACCACCTCCTGAACGCTGTCCTTGGACGGCCACCCATGTACTGTGACATGTACACACACACACACACACACACACACACACACACACACACACACACACGGAGTCTTTTAGTTATTCTTAAAAAGTTAGCTAAATTCATGGTGTTCAAAGGAAGGCTTGTGATCATGAAAAGATTCGTTTGTATCTGTGACCCAGTGGCTCTCTAGCACATGACAGGTGGGTAGAGGCCCCGAGAAGCTGAATTTAATTCTGTATTTAAATGGCTCTACACGGCTGAGGGCACGAGGTGACACAAACGGCTGGTGACTTCTCTGCTTGTCCTTTTATTCTCAGTCATCTTGGTCTTAGATGTCAAAAGAGTTAACAGAGACATCAGCCCCTTCCTTTAGGTGTAACTCAGGAAACGGCTTATAGACACTACCCCTCCCCCACCAGGGAGGCGGGGCACGCCACTTTCAAAAGTAGGGTGCTGGGAAGGGTGTGTGTGCATGTGTGTGCATACATGTGTAATGCCTCAAAAACAATCCCACACCAGTTTGGAAATTATTATTAAAAGGGGTTATTTATTGGAGGGGAAAAAAACTTACAGATCAGTGTCCCAAACCACAGTCCTTTCGTTGCAAACAGGAAACAGAGAGTCTAGCAGTCTGAAGGGGAGCCGGAAGCAAGAGAGAGCGAGAGGAGGGCTGCCACCGCTTTTTAAAATGAAAGAGACCACGCCCCAGTGGGCTGGTATCTTAAAGGCTATTGGCTGAAGGAGCGGAAAGAGCTCCCGCAGCAACTGTGCAAGTGTGGACAGGGCTGGCACGTGGGTGTGTGTGTCTGGACCCAGCTAAATCACTCAGCATTGACCACAGGGGACGTTTGCTTCTTTTGAGAGAGGGTGTGAGAAAGGGGCAGCTTTGGGGTTAAGAGAGAGCAAGAGGAGGCCATTCCACTGGCTGGGTGAGGGCGAAGGGAAGTAATACTTGCTCACACAGAGCAAGGAAAGCCAGTGCACAGACACGGGCAGTACCACATGCTGTCCTGAGGCCTTGGTCCCGGGGTGTCCCTGTGATTTTCTTTCGTGAAATTGTGGTAAGCATATCACAGAATTTCCAAACATAACCACTTCCAGGCACACAGTTCGGTGGCATCTGCCAACATCCATGCCATTTGGCGAGCATCACCACCATCCCTCGAAAGTCTGTAATCTCCCTGACTGAAACGCTGTCCGGGCAAATGCTATGTCTGCTTCTCCTTCTGAACACCTGGCAGCTGCCACTGCTCTGCAGAGCTCCAGACGCGAAGTCATTGAGTCGTGGCTCATCTGTGTATAGGTCAGATTTTCCTTTTTAAACTTGAGTAATATTCCATCATCTGGAAGACTGTACTGTGTGTAGCCATTTGGACGTATACACAGACTGTCCCTGCCTTCTGGCTACTGGAAATACTTCTGTGAGGTTTGGGCTCTTTAATTCTTTTAGGCATGTACCAAGGAACATAGTTGCTGGGTTATATCACAATTCTATATTGAATTCTTGTTTGGGGGTGGGGGGGAACCTCTATGATTCTCTTTTAATGATGCCCAGCACAAAGCCAAAGCTTCAAAGAGCAGACAGAATATAAGGCTCTTACTTGATTTATATCTGCTCTACAATCATTCCCTGGGGCTTCCGTAAGGATTAAGAACAACTTCAGACAAGAAAACCCACAGAACCCGCTAATCTGGACTCATAGGGGCTCACTAAGACTGAACCGACAGCCAGGAAGCCTGCATGCGACTGACCTAGGCCCTCTGCAAACAGTTGTGTAGCTCGGTCTTCCTGTGGGACCCCAACAGTGGGAGCAGGGGCAGCTGCCTCTGCCTCTGCCTCTGATACCTGCATTTGGGACCCATTCCTCATAGCGGATTTCCTCATCCAGACGTTAACAGAAGAGGAGTCTACTCTCACTGTAGCTTGATATACCATGGCTGGTTGATACCCACGGGAGGCCCACCCATATCTGAAGAGAGGAAGATGGAGGGGTAAAGGGGAGGCGGCGGGGAGACACTAGAACGGGGGGAGAGAGGCTCAAATATATATGTGACCTTTAGGGTCACGGAAAGAGGTCCTATCCAGCTCCTTCACTTCTCTCTGCTCAAGTCACTGAATGTGCCGGGGACACAACAGCTCTACCCATAAAATCCCTAGTCACAGGCTGTGACAGAGACAGCCTCCCCATGACCCCTGAAGGGCTTGAATCTTCACATCCAACCCCCTGGCATCTCTCCACAGAAAATCCCCGTTGGGCCCAGGTCTGCTGATTTACACCAGGCCTTTTCCCAGCACGCCCCATCCTGTGTTGTCTCATCGCGGTTGCGGTACCAAAAGACAGGCAACTCGAAGGGAGAATAAGGGCTTATCTGGCTTACAATTCCAGCCCATTGTTGTGGGGAAGTCAAAGCAGGAACCTGAGACATCTGGCCACATCCACAGCCAAGAGCAGAAAGAGCATGAAGGCTTGCTTAGTGCTCAGCGCCCTCTCCGCAGGACCCAAACTCAGGGAACCCGGCTGTTCACAACAGGCAGGTCTAGACCATTAAACTGATGATGAGAACTAACCAGCTCATCCTAACGGTCAGCTGCTAAGGCCTGCTTTCGCCTTTGGGGACTTATTGCACCTGATACCTCAGGATTCTTAGGGTCCCTGCTGGCTTTTACTCTGTCATCACCCGCACTTAAGGAAAGAAGGAAGGAAGGCACCACAGGGTACGCACGTGAAGACCAAGGCGCACGTGAAGACCAAGGGCACATGAAGACTCATCTTCAGTGTTCTTCTGCTCAAAGATACTTTCCTTTTGAGCTTTTACTTTCACAGATTTGACTATTCCCTCACATCCAACTCTCTCGGGGGACCAGTATAGCTTCCTTTAAACTATATGCCTGGAGCACACCCCATTCCTTCATGACTCACCTCTCTTTCTCCACGGCGTGACCACCAGGTGCTGTCTGGACCCGCACTGTCCTCCACAGTGCTCACCCGGTGGTGCTGCTTTGAGAGCCGCAGATTCTGAGTTGTGGGGTCACCTAGCAGAGGAAGTTTCTGGGGGCGTCCTGGAAGGTTATACAACCTCTAGTTCAGCCCGAGATTTCTGTTTCCTAGCTGACCATGATGGGAGCAAGGTGCAAGCTCCTGCCACCACACCTTGCCATCCCTGTCATGTCCTTATCCCTTAAACACCGAGACAAAACAAACCTCCTCCGTAAGCGACAGCTCTCATGTGTTCCCCTACAGTCATGAGGAAGTCAGCCGTCCGCCATCCTTCTACTAACTGCATTCAAAGCTGCCCGTCCCTTCCCCTTCACCCCAGTGCTCAGTGGCCCGTGAACCTCTCATCTGATCCTCTTGCATTGTTTTCAGGGCGACCCTAACCTAGTTTCTACCCAGCCGACCCTTCTTGGTAACTGTGCGTGGCACGCACAGGCTAGTGTGATGGCGTTCAGTTCCCTTCTGCCTGTCTGCACACTGTATGCTCACCGAGCCCCTCGGCACCAAAGCAGAGTCCCCGCCTACCTTGGGGGTGGAGAAGCAACGTTTTCCAAGTCATCGCAAACATGAAATCTCAAAGTTGGATGGAAGGCCCACACATCCCAAGGCTGAATCTGAGTGGCTTTCTCTGAGTGTGTTTAAGCAGCTGGGTGAACCGTCCCTAATTTTCAAAGGAAAAAGCATGCCAGCCTCTTTTCAGAGGTGAGCAAACCGTTACTGGTTTTGAGGATGGTGTGAGCTGGTTTTGCCAGCCTGAAGCAGGCCTTGGGCCTCCGCTTCCGCTCGGGTATTTGCACGGCAGTGACATTTGGAGAGCGGCGGCCTAGGCATTCCAGAACATTCCTGGTATGAGTGACCACCACACATGTACCAACTCTGAGGAACTTTTGCTGCACGGAAAGCTCTAGATTTCTTTCTTTTAACAGTAGTAACTGAAAATGGCAATGGGCTGGGTGTGGTGGCACATGATTCAATCCCAACACACAAGAGGCAGAGGCAGGGGGATCGCTTTGAGTTTCAGGCGAGGATGGCCTGATCTACAAAGCAAGTTCCTGGAAAAACCAAAACCAGACCAAAAAAAATCCCAAACCTAGAAAATAGCACAGAATAAAGTCTAGAGTTTGATACCAGCAACATGACACCATTGCTTTCTTTGTTTGTGACCTACATGGACACAAATATAATGCTCACTGAAGGAGAAAAGAGGGGAAGAGGTCTGTGCAGGAAATCTGTGCAGGTCACATCAGCAAACCTAAAAGTATTCCAGATTCAGTGAACGTTTTAGAAAGCTTAGTCTGGACCCAGGAGATGGCTCAGTGGCAAGTTCAGAAGCTGCCAAAGCCTGAAGACCCAAGTTCAACTCCTGGGACCCATGTTAAAAAAAATGCTGGATGTGGCTGCTTGCATGTGCTAGTCCCAGATAGAAGGTGGTGGCAGCAGCATCACCCAGAAGCATGGGGGCCAGTTAGCCAGGAGTGCACGGCACAACAGAAACAAGAGACCCCATCACAGTAAGACAGAGGGCAAGAACCAACTCCCAAACATTATCCTCTGTCCTCCTTACATCTGCCATGGCAGAAATCCACCCACGCCTACATACACAAAATAACATACATACATACATACATACACAAAATAACACACATACATACATACATACATACATACACACACACACATACATACATACACAAAATAACACACATACATACATACATACACACACACATACATACATACACAAAATAACATACATACATACATACACAAAATAACACACATACATACATACATACACACACATACATACATACACAAAATAACATACATACATACATACATACACAAAATAACACACATACATACATACATACATATACACACACACACACACATACATACACACACAAAATAACAAATTCAGAATGCCAGCTTTCCTCCTTTCTCTGTGTGGAGCACAGATCTTCTCATGTATGAAACAGTCCTAGGAGGACCAGACCCCGACTCCCAGTTTAGACGTGAGCAAGTACTGCTCTGCCGTGAACAGCTAAACGTCTACCTGATTCCGCCGTGAGCGTCAAGCAGCGCTGGGGGTTGAACTCAGAGCCTCTTCTTGTGTGTGCTAGCAAAGTGCTTTTACAACAGAGTTGTTTTCCTGGTCCCCACATATGCTCCTTAACTATCTTAATTAACATGAGCCAACCTGTGTTTCCCATGTCACAATAAGTAAAAGTATAAACCTCTACCTAAATCTGTGTATGTGTGAATAACTGTGCAAATTGGCCTCCATAAGAAACTTGACTATGTGCCGTTCTTCTTATCGACCGTATTCAGTCTGTGGTTGCCTATTTTATGCAGGCATTACTGTCTTACCCGTCCTCCAAAGCCAAGCTGGCAGGAAATGGTTTACAGAGCAGTTCAAGTAGGTTCCTGGCTTTGGGCCTTGGGTAGGAAGTCATGGCAATGATGGGAATGCCGTTCTAACACCTCAACCCAGGAGGCTGACTGGACAGGCCCGGGGCCCACAGGGGACATATACCCAATGACCTAAGAAGCTCCCACAGACTCTGCCTCCCGGAGCTTTGCAGGGCCTTTCCAAGAGCTACTTTGGGGAATCAATCCTTTAACAAGCAAATCCGTGGTGTTCAGTCATTCCTGCACTCATGCATTCTGTCATGCTTGTAGATAGAACAAAGAAATATAATTCAATCCACTCTGAAATGCATACCAAAGAATCCCAGATTCAGCATCTGCCAGAGGCACTGGGTAGGGATGTCAACCGTTCCCCAAATACAAATCTCATCCCCAAAGTTCACACTAAGCAGGGCTGACAGGAGCCCAGCAATCTCCATTTTTAAATCCCTCCATGGCCTTCAAGTATGGCCGGTGATGGAGTTTGCACCATGGATAGCTACTTTCTGGAGATGGACAGGCGCCCTCTGCTGGAGAATCAGAGTGGTGGCGTGCACCACTGAGAGTTCTGCAGGGCTGTGTCTCAACTCTGCCCTCTGGTACAGAAAGGACAGCACTCATGTCTCTCACAGGACTAGCCTGTAGGCACTAGAGAAGTTGTCGTGTATTCAAGGCTGAGGCCCCTCTTCTTCCAGTCATTTCACTCTGGATGGGATACGACTTCGCTTTTACTACTTCTTCTTCGTTTTTACTTTTTTGGGAACTCACAGAGATCCATCCCTGCCTCCTGAGTGCTAGGATTAAAGGCCTGCGCCATCACCGCCTGGCACTGCCTCATTTCGAATGTGAGCCTCAGGTTGAATGTTTTGGCTTCAGACTGTCAGCAATCCTCCTGCCTCCGTCTGACGCGTGCTGGGATGACAGGGCAGAGCCACTACAGTTCCCACTCCCCATCCGCCTTCACAGGAGGCAGCAATGAAGTGAAGTCTGGGAATGCCTCACGCTGAATGGCGGATGCTGGCTCTTTCACGCTCAGCCCCTGTTGAGTGGCGCTCTACATTCCTCGTTCTTAGCAAGGCCAACGTTGAACTCTTTTGTGTTCATTCTGATTGTAATATGCACCCCACCACCACCTGGGCCTCAGTAAAGCCTGCCACCTCCCTCTCAAGGGAAGGCCATTTTATACCACCCAGATATAAAATGCTGGCACAAAACCAGGCACTACTTAGGTCATGCTGGCCTTGCCTGCTGGTCTCACAAAGCAGGGGTGGGGCTTTGCTTCTCTATTAAAGTGACATTCGAAGGCCTCAGTCTAGCCACAGAGCAGGCTCCTTCAGGACCCACAGTCACCAAGTGCCCCCTCCCCGCCCGCCACTTCCGATCAGAAAGCAAGGAGGGCAGTGCACACAATGCCTCTGTTGCTTGCACATCGCACAGTGGCTCTATTGCCGCAGGAGCAGCCCTCTGCTATCTTTCCTGAATGTTCAAATGCATGTTCGGCAGACAATCAGCTCTCCCCGTCCCCGCGTGTAAGCCTGCATATAACTTATGCTTATAAAGCTCCATAATTCTTTTCTGTAAAGGGCTCTATTTTAGGTAAAGTTTTATCAGATTTTTCCATTCTATAGTATGCAAGAAACTTCCAGTTTATATATATTCATCTTCATCTCCCAGGTCAGGATTTTATTTGGTGTTTAGTGGAGAGAACTCAGTATTATTTTTAACCGCTTTTTTTATTGGTGATATTTAGGTTACCCTAATGTTTTAATTTTGCGGTGATGTCTTCGCTCATGTCATGATATTAAAATATACCCTTATGGGGCTGCAGAGATGGGTCAGCAGTTAGGGGTGCTTGCTGGACAGTCAGGAGGACTGGAGTTCAGATCCCAGCACCCATGTGATGTCGGGTTGTTTCCAGTAACTCCCAGCTCCAAGGCATCCACTGCCATCTTCCATCCACACTCTGCTCACAGTTGACTGCACTTGCACACAAACATGCATGTAGACTTACACAGGCGTGTGCCTGAGTATATGTGCACGCGTGCACACACACACACACACACCCCTAAAACATTATGCTCTGTGCTGTTAAGTTGGCTCAGTGGATAAAGGTGCTTTTCATGTGTCTGGTGACCTGAGTTTGACCTCCAGAACCCACATAAAGGTGGAAGAAGAGAAGCAAGTCTGCAGAGTTGTCTGTGAACTCCGCCTGCACACTGTAGCCTCTTTACCCACAGATACCGTGTACATCAACAACAATAATAAAACAAAAATATTTATATCCTTATGATAAAGGAAATTGTGTATATATGTGTGTTGCACAGACTTTGTATATCAAAGGATTTTTTAAATTCTTAGATGCAGTACAGCATTTTCTATGTATATGTATACATACAACATATAAGCAACATATAAAGCACGCAGCAGTGACACGTCAACTCACAAATCCTTCGCATCCCTCCCCATTCCACGGTCGCCTAAAAGCAAGCATCCCTGACTTCCAAATAACTACGGAATTAGCAGAAGAAAATGCAGTGATATTTCGTTTGTATTTTAATAAATAAAGCTTGCCTGAAGATCAGAGAGTAAAATCAGCCCCACAGGTCAGCCTTACAGGCAGTGGTGGCAACACACACCTTTAATCCTAATAGCCACACTAGTTGCCATAGAAACCAAGCAGTAGAGGTGCACGCCTTTAATCCCAGCACCAGAGACGGATATAAGACAGGAGGAGACAGCTCTCACACAGAGTCTCATGCTGAGATTCCTGGAGGCAGGATCACCTTTTCAGACTGAGGTGGAGGTAAGAGCCAGTGGCTGGCTGCTTTGCTTTTCTGACCTTCAGGTTGAACCCCAATATCTGTCTCTGGATTTTTATTATTGTGCTATAAGAACATGTGGTTTGAAGAGTCCGCAATCAAAGGTGTTTGTTGTTGTTTTTTGTTTTTTGAGACAAGGTTTCTCTGTGTAGCCCTGGCTGTCCTGGAACTCAGTCTGAAGACCAGGGTGGCCTGAAACTCAGAGATGCTCCTGCCTCTGCCTTCTGAGCGCTGGGACTAAAGGCGCGCGCCACCACTCTTGGTGGTTGTTACTGTTTCCCATTGGAGGTATTTTAAGGATGGCTTGCTTCAGGCCCGATTGACTTCTAACTCTGCTGCACACATGGGACAAAGTGGAACCAGGGAGGACGGAGGGAGCAGAATGCAGACGGGACACACAGACTTCAAACTGGCCAGTACTCACCACAGGGCAAGTCGCTGCTCGATTTCCTTGAGAAAATTGGTATGAAACTTGTGCAAAGGTTCAAAATTCGGGAATATGAGACTTTTCAAGGCTTCGGGCATGGAGTCGTCTTTGCTGACCGTGCTCTGAAACCACTGGGAATAAAAGGGGGACAACTCAGATGCATGCAGAGGGGTGAATGCTTGTGGGAAGGTAACACACCTTCCCATGCGGTCCTGAGCGCTTCAGGACTGTCACAGAGAGACAGGCCTTCCCAACCCCCCCACCTCTGATAGGAAAAGATCCTATCTCTTTGTGACTGCTCTCTTCAATGGTTCCCCATGGCTTGAACAAGCCGGAGCTGAATTCCTCACTGAGCAACTACTTGAACCAAGTCCTCAGTCAGGGTCATCCCACTAGAGAATCGTGAGTTTGGGATCATAGGTTACTCTCTGTTCGTCCCATAGGGGCTGCCTGTCTACTCCTTCATAAAAATGCTGGGCATGGGGTGGCACAACTCCCTGCCCACAGTCACCCATGTCACTGACACGAGTAGGAACCGGGTCCCAGTATTTGCAAAGCACCAAACACAACCCTCATCCCAACCGTGTGGGTACCCTCTTTATGGGCTATATTCCAAGTGCCCAGGAGCCCCCAGCTTGGCTTCTAAGATTGGACAGGCCAGACGACAGCAGTCAAAGGCACACCCGAAGTCTCCCTCAAGCAAACACGGTCCGTTACATCTGACGATGAGCCAAGCACAGAAGACAGCAGACTGCCTACTTTTCAGTTTTCTCTGCTTCAGGAACATCTTTCCTTTGTGCTTAGAAACCACGATCATAATTTTTTTCAAGAGAAAATTCCAAATTAAATACACAATTGGCATTAATTGCCATGACCCATGATCAGTCAGGGAGCCTAACTCTTCAGCCGCCCCAGCCTCTTCCAGCAGCGGTAGCTGAGAACTAGTTTAACTGCGATAGAGGAGGAGCTGCACACACCGAAGCGATGACCTCGAGATCCTTCAGGTATGTTCGCTCAGTGGTGGACACTTCCTTAGCAATGAAGTAGGCCTTGTCTGTCGGGAATCTCTGCGAAATCCAGAAAAGAACAAGACTCAGCAATCATGTCTGAGTGGCATTGAAGACAGGTAAGTAATGGGTAGGTCCCTTGTTAGCTACAATCAAGTCTAAAGCTTATTTTCCCGTGTGTGTGTGATGTCCTTCTGTATATGTGCAGCTTTTATTAGTTAATGAATAAAGCTCCTTAGGCCTATAGCAGGGCAGAATACAGTCAGGCTGGAAGAGATATAGAGAGTACACAGAGTGAAGCAGATGCGGAAGGATGCAGAGGCCATGTAGCTTCCCCAAGAGCAAGAGGTAACAAACCACGAGCCTCGTGGTAAAATATAAAATACTAGAAATGGGTTAATTTAATATGTAAGAGCTAGCTAGAAACACACCTCAGCTATTGGCCAAACAGTGTTGTAATTAATATAGTCTCTGTGTGATTATTCAGGTCTGTGCAGCCAGGAAATGAACGAACAGTCTCCGTTTACATGGGCGTGTGCTAGGGAAACAGGATAAAAGATGGCTTTCGCTATATAAATAGTAGCATCAGCTAGAGGACTCTAATTAGGCAAGGGTTACACAATCTCCAAGGAGACTCAGCCGTGAGAAACCAGCATCCCGAGACCTGGTGCCAGGAGCTGGCAGAGCTGCGGCTGAGGTGTTACAAGGTGGCATTTACAGTGTCAGTGGCTGGATCAGGAGATGGGGATGGCAGTGTCTCGGCTCCCTGGTGCCTGGGACTCAGATGGGCAGAGCAACCCAAAGTGGGCCACTATTCATGTCTTGTTTTTTCCTTAAGCAGTAGGCAAAAGGAAACCTCAGCCAGTGTCGTGATATTTTGTTTGCAATCTAACAAATAAGGCTTGCCTGAAGATCAGAGAAGCAGTCGTTGACCACTAGAGAGTTCTTACCTCTACCAATGCTCAGACGGAAGGGATGATCCTCTCTGTACTAACCCTCAGACTGCATCTGTCGAGCTCCTGTGTCCTCCCGCCTTACATTCCTCTCTCCACCCAGCCATGTCCCTCCTCTCCACCTTCCTAGTGCTGGGATTAAAGGCGTGTGATGCCAAGTGCTGGGAGCACCTTCGTGTGAGCTCCGTTTCTCTTTTAGACAGATGCAATCTCATGTAGCCCAGGGTGGCCTTGAAGTCACAGAGATCCATCTGGCTTTGTCTCCCAGGTGCTGGGATTAAAGGTGTGAGCCACCACTGCCTGGCCTCTATGGCTAACTAGTGGCTTAGCTCCGCACTCTGATCTTTAGGCAAGCTTTATTTGTTACAGCACAAACAAATATCACTACAGGCAAGTCTGGGGGGTATTCATGTTCACAGCTGTGCCATTCACAATAGCAACAAACGAGATGAATAAAAGCTGCACCCCAAGGGCTGGGTCAACAAAGTGTGCCCCATCCACATGATGGCTACACCCACGTGGAAGGAGGCATTCTGATCCACGCCATAGGACAGGGATGGACCCCAAGGACGTGACACCAGATCAAAGAAGCGGGTCAGAAACAGACAGCTAGGGTGAGCCGTCTGGGTGGGTTGTCAAGGAATGGGGAATTATTAGTCAACAGGGCAGAGGTTTTCTTGGGGGCTATGAAAACAGAGTCCTGGTGGTCCTGGGCAGCTGTATATTGAAAGCCGGCATGTTTTATACTGTGGTTATTTTCCTACCCCCCCCCCCCATGGATCTGCACCTTTCGCCGGCCCTCTTCTTCGTCATCGGTCCTCGGGCACGCTTGATCATTCAGGAGCGGGCTGACCAAGGGGGAGGCCTGCTTGGTGTCGGGACTCAGGTTGGGAGACAAGGTCACGTTGGTTGGGGCAACTCCTCCCTGCGAGTTGATAGATAGCTCTGAAAGGTGAGGGCTACCAGTCAGGGAGCCTGTTCGGGGATGAGAAGTTTAAAAAGAAAAAAAAGTAATTCCTTCTGGGATTAGAGGGTTCTTTCCAACTGTTACTTTTGTACACGGCTACCACATGGCAAATGTAACGCTTTCTAAGTTCCCCGCCCTCTACAGTGTAGCTGCCGTGAGAGGGGGAGGAAGGGCACCTGGAGTCCGCCCCACTCAATGCGGCCCCACTTACATAATTAAAGGTAAGACAGAGACCTCTGCACAGGTCACAATTAAGGGTGCTTAACAGCATTGCACAATCCTATTTTTATCTCGTAACCACCACTTCTGCTTCTAAAAACTACTCCAGAGAGTCATGGTATCTACGTCACAGTGAGACACAGAAGAATGCTTAGCACTAAGCTAATAGGCATCTAAGCAGCTGGTGTACTCAGGACAGACCGCATCTGGTGACAATGCGTCACAGCTAACAGAGGTCAAGCAGCTAATTCCCCACACTACAGAGAACAGAAGCAAGCTCAGTGTACCTGGTGATGTCACTCCATGTCTGCTACTGTTTGGGACAGAAACACTAGCATTACACGCAACGGTGGTCATTTAAAGACGCAAGCTGGAGATCCCATTAGCACAGTTCCCCTTTGTGAGTCAGGAGTGACAGGCCGTAAGTTAGTCCTCTAGAAAGGATATCGTGTTAAACAACAGGAAAACGCAGGTTACCTATCACAGTCAGTCGCAGGAGACGTTACACACAGGACGCCCTGCCGATATGATTTTGCAAGGATCAGCCCTTTGAGGCTACATGCAGTGTTTCAAAACACACTTCTAAGTTGTGTATTCAGACCTGATATATTGGTAATTCTGATGCAGAATCAACACTGGGTGAATGGTTTTCGATGCTAAGGAAATGGAGGTGGTGCCTGCCCCCATGTTCAGTTCTGATCCATTGCTCCTTGCTACCCACTACTTGGTTAAGGATCTCCACAGGACAGGTGAAATGGTTTTCTGGGAATACCCTCCTGCCCTGCCCCGACACCATTTTCTCCCTCTTCAGTTGTTCACGTGTATTCTGGAAGTACAAGATACAGCAGCCTAGACTGGGGCTAACACAGGGCGACAGTGATTTTGATCCCAGCAGGTACAAATCATGAGGAAATCACCACATCTCCCCTGCTCCCAGGTTGCTCCGTGAATGACATCACCCACACAGGTGAAGAGCCACTGAACCCAGAAAACAAAAAGCAGCTGCCATGCCTACCGACAGCTGGTCAGTCAGCGGTCCTTGGGAAACAAGATTAGAGAAGGTGAAGGCTTGCAGAAGTCTGAATTAAAAAAAAAAAAAAACAATCCTCGCATTTGAATAACCTCATTGAAATGAAGTCCTGGTGTTAGATAGAGGCCCCATCACCCCGCACACCACCAGATCCCATAAATCCCGGAGAAAAAGGCCAGAAATCACTCCACAAATGTCAATTTTATTGACACTAGTGCACAATGGATACAATGGTTAGGAAAGAATGAAACTTGTTAAATAGAAATAGCGACACACTGGAATTGCAATTGTTTCAAGATACTACGCTACTCTCTTAAAAAAAATTCACAAAAAAAATGTTACCACTACAAATAGAAGTTAGAAAAGCGAAAATTCTGGCAGTTTGTGTCAAGATCGAAACATCCCATGCAATTGTGAGTGGCTGACAGTCACTTATTTGTCCACCAGTCACCTTGTTAAATGTGGGGCTTACCGTCAGCTCTCATGAGATCAGGTGGGCCGGGCATAAGGGACAGCATGCTGGACCTGGGGCTGCAGTGATGCGTACAGAGAAAGCCTTCACCTCACTGAGAGAGTTGGAGCCAAGGATAAGGAGTTGTTAGAAAGCTGGCTTCAAATGGGGCAGGCTGCGAGGAGACGGTTACCAGCGGGCTGTGGACAGCTTCCAGTGACAGAGAGCAGGCTGCCACGCGGAGGAGAGATAAGGTGCACACATTCAGACAACCACATCCACCCTCCACAGGTGAAAGGGGCGTCCCCTGGCTAACCTCCCCTGGGAACACTTGCAAGTTAGCTGACTGGGCAGATTGGAAGCGCGTAAGGCCACAGACGGGTTCTTGGAGAGGTGACCTGACACCTTTTAAAGAAGAGAGTTGGTTAGATCTGGAAGAATTCCCATTGGCTAGGATGATGGAAGGGCTAGACATGGGTGCTCTGGTCACCCAAGGTGCGGATAAAGTTGGCACAGCTCATGTCTGCCCACAGGGTTCTACACACACGGCCTAACCACGTCTGATCATCTGATTTATAGGTGCAGTCTGGGGTAGTTAGTTCCCTTTTCCCAAGAGGAAGAGTGTGGGGTGTGTAAGCCGCCAGACCAAGACGTGGAGGAACATGGACACTCTGACCTAGGAATCCACCAGGAAGGCTAAGGAAGGAGAAGGCCCAAGTTTCTGAAATTCCACTTCACAAATACCAGCTGGACCTATGGAGACAAGAGTGCCTTAGGGCCCCAAGAAGTCACTGCTTGCCACTCAGAAACCAATGAAATATGCTGGCTGACAAGAGCAATTGGTGAGTCATTACAATTCCCTTATTGACCTCGGGAAGGGATGCTGATGACCCTCTGTGCAAACGGCAGGCGTGAAGGGTGTGTCTAAAGCAAGCCATAGTTCAAGGTTACACTTAGTTAGTATGGCAACGCAGAATTGGTTTTTGGGTGAAGTTGCCCACGTTTCCCGGGGGAAGGATTTAACAAAGCTTGTCCAGTCTGCCGTCTGTTTGGAAGGCACAGTCCCAGGGGTGGGAGCAGAAGAAACACGGCAGCCACCTTCACCCTTGCTCAGTGCAATGACTGAGCTTGCCCCCCCCATGACTTTTCCCTGCTAACAAATGGACATAAAGTAAATTTCTTTATCAGTGAGCTACAGGCAAATAATTCTACAGGGCCCTCTGAGGAAGCGCCTGGCCATTAAGGCAATAGGTGGGAAGACGTTTAAATATATTAGGGAAAAGATCAATTGCTCTAAACCTCTGGAAATTTCGAATGGCTTAAAAAAAGTTTTTTTTCCTTACTTCTAATAGTTGCCCTGCATTATCTTAGGCACTGAGGCCAGTAACTCTCAAGCCCCTTGTATCTCCCAACGATTTCATTTCCGAAGAGGTCCGAGTTTACGTCATCCCCAGCGGACCAGCAACCCCAGCCAACAGTTCTGGCAACTGCCTTTTCAAATCTCCTTAAATGGACACTTTGCCTGCCCACAAATAATTATGTGACTTCAAATTAGCCCTGCTCTATTTATGGATTTCAATCTATCACCCAGCTCACAGCCTGCCTTTATAGCTTTTATCGTTTTCATTTAGAATACATTCATAATTCTTTTCCTGGCCTATGGGGAGGCTGAGATCAGAGTCTCGGGACAGGCTCTTCATCAGAAGAGATGAAATAAATGGCCGTGGGCAGAAGAGGTGTAGAGGCTTCTAGAAGTGAGCCAGCTTCCTGCCTGTCCCCTCTGAGGGTGGGGCACAAGCTTCCTTTTGATCATCTTCAGCTTGTGCCAAAGCCTTGTAAACAAACTCACCCGATTCTGGGGAGAGAGAGAGGGGGGAACCCGATCTATTTAAAAATGGCATTTCAAATACTTCTAGAACCTGTCCTGGCATGTAAATGGTCAGTAAGCTGAGTAATGTCTAAGTTTTAACTTGATAGGGTTTTGTGTGTTTTTCCTGTAGAAGAGAAGTAGAAAATCTCACATTTTAAAAACTAGAAACTCATTATTTGTTAGGCACTGAAAATGAGAATGTGGATGGCCATATAATTTCTACTTTCAATTTTTCCCACTATCCCCTTGGATAAACTTACTTCTTTTCCCAGTTTCTAGATCCTATGATCCTTTCTCTTGTTCATGACTCTAAAATAGAGAGTTTTCCAACATACCCAGAGTATGTTCCAGAGGCATGCATAGGAAAGACAGCAAAAATGCACGGCTTCTTTTAAAACCCACAAGCTCTCACTAAAAGAGAAGATAACGAAACCTCACTGGAGATGACCGCTTCAGAGAGCTCACCATCACACCGAATCAGAGATGGCTTGTGGTGACATTGGGTCCCTGCCCAACTGACTCTATGGGAATAGTTAGCAGTATCTGACTGAAACAAGGTTCCCACATGGAAAAATCAGATCAGTTTACCAAGGCTAGAGATGGTATCCTCTTCTTAGGTGGCTGGGGGTAAGTTACATGTGCCACTCAGACCCAGTGTCCTTTAAGAAAAGCAGCTAAGCATCCTTGTCACACTTCATCATCAAGCCATTCAGAAAAGCAACAGGGACGCAGTGATGCCCAACTTGCAGAAAAATCGAGAGAAATGTCACTAAGGGTCAAATGGCAGAGGATGAACATAGTTGTTCTTACTTATAGGGCAAAGATGCAGGAGAGTCCTGCTTTGTTTGAAGATGGCAGGGAACTGGTGAACTTGGTGGCACTGTTTGGGATGAGGAACAGAGCCTCATACCAATAAAAAAATTACCATCGTGTACGAAGGACAAAGATTCAGCCATCAGTGGGAAGGAACAATTACAATTTTGTTTGGTTTTGTTTTACAGCAAGATGCCTGTTAGAACAAGGTTATAAGGCCTCTTGAGTTTAGATTAACACGAGATATTAATACCATGCAAACAGTTTACATGAGTTTGGCCTTCCATGCTTGGTCACCAACTCATGGTTCTCAGAGCCAACAGAGAGCTTCCTGTTGATAGAAACCATGCTTTGCCGAGGCACTGCACTTTGCCCGCGGCTCAGAAGGGAAAGCAGAGCGCATCCGTGTGAGCATGCAGTGAGGGTGCCTGCTGAAAGGACCAGGGGCTTACCCGCTGGAGAAGCCAGCTAGGGCTGGGCTTCCTTCGCAGCCCACAGAATACTCCCTCCCAACAAAGCCGGTCTACATCCAGGGTCTTACTCCCATTGAGAATACGAAAGTCCGTCCTCTGTCGGTCAGCTGTGTGAGCCCCCAGTGCAAGCCGCTGTCAGGAATGCGCTCTGCTCCAGTGACATCCGTCCCTTTACAGCAATCCTGCTCTCTTCCAAGGGCTGGCCCCACCCCCACAGCTAACCTTGTAAGGAGCAAGGCCTTGAGAGAAGAGGAGGACACAAGAGCCAAGTCTATCTGCCTTCTCCCAGCACCCTGATGAACATGTTTCTGCCTGCCATTGAGTGAGCAGGATTGCTGTGTTCTAGAAGAAATGGGTATTTCAGGTACAAACCAGTATTTAAGCAAGGTTTTGGGTTGTTTTAAAGAAAGGACATCAAACAGTGTTCCAACGATGCAAGGGACAGAAGGTGCGCCATGCTCCGAGGATCAAGACAGAATGTTGAAAAGAGAGGTTTCTCCCCAGGCAGGTGCAGGCCGGCAAAACACCGTGGACAATGGACAATGGAAAGGAGGTGTTCTCAGATTTATTAAACAAATGACAAAAACGAGAATGAAGTCCCCAGCCTTTCTACTTGAGAATTAATTCAGTGCATTAGAAAATTTTAATACGATATATCATTAGCTCGAGGATTAAGTGCACATACAGAGAGAACAGGAGGAAGCTGTGTTAAAAACACGGGCCAAGCTTGTGAGAGTTGGTTAGTTAGGCCTGCAGCAGTTTCCCAAGGCAGGAAGAGGTGAGAGCAAGGGATGACCCCTTATCCACTCTGGGTGCTTCTGGAGAGAGAGGCTGCTCATCCTTAATAACTGAAGAGCTAAGTGTGGTCTTCTTAGAACCCCACAGGCAGAGGGGTCAAAGGGCACTGGAGGCAGAGGAGCTACGGGTGCCGGTGTTCACTGGTGAGTGCCGACAGACAGGCCAGCACTACACCACACACACTCCTAAATAACCCGTTAATGTGTCCTACTTGAGAGCCAGCTCCCTGGACCCTGTGCCCCATTCCCACCTCCAGACTCTGTACACACCCTGGTCCAAGCACTTCCGTATTCTGTATTCTAAAATGGCTCTGCCTGGCCCCAGCAGGAAGATCAAGTGTCTCCTGGCACCAGCTCCCACAAGCATCACTAGCTTGGCTTCATCGAGTTAGCCTTTCCAACCCTATCCCAATCGCGCTAGATCAGATTTCCCAAGCCAACAGCTAAACTATAATCCTTCTGCCATCTGGAGCCATCGCAGAGCAACCAACCTGACCAAGAGCCCTCATGAAGAAATACAAGTGCTGCCTTCCTCAGGAAGTTGCCATCCAATACCACAAGATGCAGGGGGAGCCCCTCATGGGTTCAGTGTAGCCATCCTGAAGAAAGGATAGCTTAGGCTATTTGGAGAGGCCACTCCCCTGGCTTCTGCTCAGGGGTTTAATTGTTTGCATGGAGAGAAACAGTTCCTGTGTGACAGGCTTCACCGATGGCCTTCTGGGAGTGCTATGCTGCTCATTCCCAAGGACTTGCACCCTTCCCTGCCCCTGCCACAGTTGGCCCATATACAAACCCACACTTTCAACCCCTGCTGCCAGGAGACATGTGGAAGTCTCCCTAGGTTACTAAAGGAAGAGCTACGCAGCTTTCTGCCCAATTGGTGGCAACCAGGCCATAAGGATTTTTGATCTAGACTCTGGGTCTGAATTACTATGAAATTTTAAAAACGCTTTTCACTGTTACCTCTTTAAGAGAAAACTGATCCTAAGTAGCCTGAATGCCAGGACTTCCTGCTAACAGCCAGTACCTGGCAGTCAGTCTCTAGTGAACTCATTTCCCTGTCTGACGTTTCAGCTGATCCCACAGAAAGGTGGATTAAAGTAACAAGCGCAGTGCCAGTCAGTGCTTCGATGTCACTGAAGTGAATCCTTTAGTCAGCTACTGCTCTGAGAAGCCAATGCCCCACTGTGTGTTTGCTTCCCTCTGTGTGTTCGTCTGGGTTTGGCCAACATGAAGCCATAGTCTGTTTTTCAAAGATCAAAGGGACTGGCTCAATTATAAGGACGTTTATGAAAACTCCTGCATTTCATTTTCAGAACATGCAGCAACAACAGAACAGACTGGAGCCATGCCATGGGGCGAAGGCCAGCCCTGAGGGCTACAGAGGAACCATGAGAGAGAGAGAGGGAGAGAGGATCAGGAAACAATTTCCTTTGGGAATGTAACAGTGAGGACTGGAAATTCTGGCTAACCAAAGTACAGGGCCCAGGCAAAGCCAAGCCATCAAGACAGGAACACAGAAAGCAAACTATACCTGCCTGGTTAATTCCTGCTCAGTCTACCTGAACTCAGAGGCTCTGCACTGAGGGCTACAGCTGCCCTTGGAAGCCCATTTTAAGTGGGAAAGCCGACCACAAGCACACGGTCGGCGAGTCCAGACAGAGAAATGACAAGACAAAGCTCTCAGCACATTTGATATCATTTTATCAATGCTAAGAATGTTTCCTGTCTGGATTTTATCCCTTCTTCAGAAAAGGGCTGACGACACCCGGTCAGGATGACTCCAAGGCTAATGCGACCCCTCCAACTCCAGGGGACCAGAGGGGCTGACTCTGCATTTTTATTTTTCAGGCCTGGCTAAAAAAAAAAGCGTGACTCGGTTTAAACCTTCAGCCATGTTCTTGAGCAGAGAGTGGTTATTATTCACCTCTGAAGTGAGGCCGAGCAGCACGAGGGGAGAGGAATTCCCAGTGTGAAGTCCCATGGAGGAAAGAATCTGTTCCACAGACTTCCTCTAATTAGATGCCTGTCTAATAAAACACCACCGATGGCACCAGATGACCGTTCGAGGGGGCTGGGACAGTTCGGGCTGGGCTCTGGAGCTCATTAAATGCATCTCTTCATGCTAAAGGAATTTCTTGCCTTTTCAGTTTGCTCTTAAGGAGGATCAACACGGGAAACCACAAACGGGTCTGTACATATTTCACAATAAAATCCTACAAAATACAGTAATCTAAAGGGGCCCTAGCATAGCTGTGAGGGGTTTTAATCTGTTTCTCTGTCTTCTATCCCTGGCCTTAGATACCATTTTTGTTTTTTTAAGAGCAGCTGTGAGCAGACAGTGTCTGAAGGCCCATGCTCCACAGTCCAGAGAACGGTACTGTGTTTACTGCCATGTAGAGACATGGACAGGTCTCAGGAAGCCCCTGAAAATCTGAATGATCCACCCATCGCTAGTCTCTGCTATGTATTCTTCACAGCCAACCCTATTATTGGATTCCCTTACCTTAGTTCAACTTTACACAAAGGTAGGTCCTTTGTAAGTCCCAGGTTGAGACTTTGTGGGTTTCGGAAAGCCTTGGAGCCCGATCTACAGTGAGAGCACAGGTGCACTCGGCATGGGGACGGTGGGGAGGGTGCATGACCGCAGCAACCCTGCTGCACTCAGCTCACCGCAGGCACGCATTCCCTGACTCGTGTTCTGGAATCTTTATGAGCGGAAGATAAGCTCCACTCCCAGCATGACAGGGTGCGCAGCCTTGGAACAAACCTGTCCCCAGTTCTTTTAGGCACTAATAACTTGCTGGGATTGTTGTCTTCACCAATTCTAGCCAAGAAATAGAAATTAAATTGCTCAGCTGGTACAAAACCAGTGAAGAGAAAACTCTGCCGTACACAAGCGAAAGGTAGTCCAGACACCTGGGCGCATAAGGATGGGTAAAACCACTTCTGTAGGAAAAGGCAAAGCAAAAAAACTGCAAGAACATGCTTGGCTTTCAAGGGTCATAGGTACGATTTCTGCTATATTCACACGACAAGATCAACAGCACACATTCCTATTTCAGTACAGACTTCTGTCTATGGAGTCCTCTAGACAAATCACTGTCACAGTTAAAACAAGCATATGACTCTGCTCAACTCCTAACGGACTTAAGTTTTCCTATGGCAAATTGATAGCTTTTCTTAAAACCAGACAGACTGTACGAAACAAGTTAAATCTGCAAGCACCCTACAGTAGGAAGAGCTATTCGCATATATCTATCCTTGCCGTTCAGGATTTTCACATCTAATTTTAATGAGAAATGCAGACAAGCATCTCCAAAATTAAAATGTGGAGCCTGGAAAGTCTGAGGGCATTAGGAAATCACAAGAGAGAAGAGCCGACGTCAGGAGACTAAAGGGATGGCTGCAGTTTTGAGGCACAACACTGGGCGAGTTGTAAAGTCGCCTAACCCCCGGGGATGAGCTTGCTCACCCACAGTGAAGGTTTGCCTCGGTGAACGCAGAGGCCTCCATCCAGCTTTAGAAGCCTTCTAAGGTAAGGTGGGGGAGACTGCCTCAGAAAACAACCGCAGACCCCTCTCCAGTCACGTTTGCTCCACCGATCACGCACGGAATCAGCGGATCAAGGAAAAAGCAAAAATGCTTGCATAAAAATGAAGTCTTCTGAATATTTAAAACTTGGCTTCTCAGCATTCCTGCTGACAAGATTCTGAGACCCACAAGCCAAGCTTGACCTCACTTCCTGAACAAGCCCAGATTTCCCCGTGATGCAGCGGCGGGAGGGGGTTCTCCTAACGCCAGCAGCCTGGTGGCTCATGGAGGATGTTACAACTCTTCTCAAAAGTTTGTCGTTACTTCAGATCTAAAAAATTTTTTCTATGATTAAAAAGTTATCAAAGACTGAAAAATACAAACGGAGGCATTTTAAGACAGCTCTTCATATGTGGTGTGGTCCTCGTTCTCCAGCGAGCAAGGCAGTGACTCCGCTGGAACGTTCTCACTACACGCTAGGAGAGTCTCCAGGGTCATCATCAGGTCTGACAGAGAACAGCAGGAACCCTGGCCAGCAGATCCAATTTCTTGGGTGAGAATCAGGCACTACTTATCTGAGAATGACTCAGGGGATGCCACAGGACAGTCAAGGAAAACCAATGAGAGAGTTAAAGCCCCAGCCCCTCAATCTACAGTGCAGAAAGGCCGGGGGTCAGGCAGAGGCCTCCACGATTTTGAAGAAGTCATAGAAATATTCAGGTGCCAGTGTCCCCAGTGGGGTGGCTGTTCATTGGACATAAAGCCAAGGGCAGTGATAATGCTGGGCAGTGTGTGACAAACAGACGGGCAGGCAGGTGGCTGGCTAACCTGCCGGAGACAGCAGCACCCATGGCAAGGTATTGAATTTTCTCTACCTTACCACTCAGGAGCATTTCTGGTTCACCAAGAGATTCTGTGAGCCAGAGAGCCATTTTCTAAAAAGAAACCTAATGATTTGACCCAGCAATGTAAACCCCAACCAAATGAGCAAACCCAGGTAAATAAATGGCCATGTCTGGGGATCTGACAACATCCATAGCTTTTCACAGGGAACCAAAAGGACCCTACGGTCTTCCCCTTACTCTCCAGGATGACTTTACCAACACAATCTCAGCTACCAACCAACTTCCACTTGGCCTCAGATTTGTCCATGCCTCTTTACAGGTCCCATAAGACGCTCCCCCCCCCCCTTTACAGAGAGGAAAGACAATGTTAAGGTCAACACTTTTCTGTGACCTCAGTGACATTTCAAATTGACTCTCAGCCAATAGGAGAGGAACCTGCACACACAACTGAGCACACAGAGAAAACGGCCATGTCAACACAGTACACTGTTCACACTATCCGACCCATCACTCGCTAATTCCTACTCCCTTCAGCCAGCAAAGCAAACCTTCAGGAACTTGTTGTTAGTCTTCCTGGACACCTTGCACCACACTTTCTAGAAAGCAAGTCACGTGTGTGACGTCTGTGCTCCTTAAAAGTAGGGGGAGTCAGGCATGACCCATAAATGTGTACCTATCCCAAACTTCGTCTAAAGAATGTTGACTAAAAAACGAACAAGTCACTGAAACGGACCCTCTGTGCGGCAACCCCGGATTCTATGACTATTTAATCAACAGCTGGCCGCCTGCCTTCCAGTCTTCCTCACTCATCCTCCCCCTCTTCCTCACTCAGCCGCAAGCCATGCAAGCCCTTCTGACTCTTCCTCTTGGATGCAGAACTTGTTGGGTAGCCAAACGCCAGGGACTTCCTTGAAGGGCTCACCATGGCAGAGTCCGAATCACTGGACTCAGTCCCACTGCCGGTGGAACACTCGGTCACTTGCAGAGGGGCCAGCTGACCCACTACACTGCCGGCGCACACAGCCTGCGTGAGGGAAACCTCTGAGGTGGGGCCTGTCACAGAGGTACCATTGGCTAGCATCCTACCCTGGGGAGCAGCCACGTTGGCCAACCCTTCCTCTTCCTGGTCACCAAGCCTCTCCATGGCCTCTGGGGTGGGCGCTGCCTGACTAAGGATGAGCGGATCTGTCTCTGACTTATTATACCTACTGGGGAGATTCCGCAGGTAGGGCCTTTGCAGGGCGGGGGAACAGTCTTCATAGAGGGGACCCTGCTTTGGGGTGGTATCTTCTCCCATACTCTTTTCCCTAAGGTCATGTCCATTTTCAGAAACATAGCCTTGGGACCCAGTTCTGTCCCAGCTCATATTTGGACTTGAACTTCTGCTGCAGGGGGACAGTGGGGTAGCCAGGGGGCTGTGGCCAGTGGAGGCCCTGAACATTTCATCTATCAGGGAACTATGTCTTGGGAGCCCAGGGCTCCCACTCAGATCAAAGGTAATATCAGCTGAGTCATCATCAAGGAATTCTCTAGAAGGAGGCCGGGAAGACTTTGTAGAGGGAGGAGAAGTCCTGTGCCTAGTCTCTGCTCGCCTCTCATCCCTGGACAACAGGTAAACACCACTGGTCAAATCACCCTCATTGTTGTCATTTGTTTGGGACCGTGACTGGGACCCTGGTTCTCTGAGAAGGTCGTATTCACTATCTACATCACTACAGTCAATGAAAGGGATGGAAGCGTTGCTGCCTCCGGCAGCCCGGGATGCTGGACCTGTGCTTGGCTGTGGGGGCTGACGCTGACTTGGCTGGGTGCCCTCCTTGCCACCCTCCTCCTCTTCCTCTTCTTCTGGTGGCACCACGGCGGTTCCGTCTGCAGCTCTGCTCCCCGGAGGGCTCTTGGACGGAGGAGCAGGGCTTTGGTGTGGTCCCGACTCCAAGGTAGAGACTTCTGCTTCCTTGGCTTGCTGGCAGCTCTGGCCACCGGGAGACTCAGACCCTTCTCCAAATGTAAGGCTGGCGCTCTGTGGAGACTGGGCAGAGAGAACAGGGAAGGGGCGGAGGGAGACGGTTACACCGGAGCAGAAGGCAGAGAGAACAGGGAAAGGGCAGAGGGAGACGGTTACACCGGAGTGGAGGGCAGAGAAAACAGGGAAGGGGCGGAGGGAGATTTTCTCCACATTAGAGTGGAGAAAAAGCGAGTAAGTGCGGTTTAATTTAAAAGTCTCTCCTTCGACTTCCAGAAGCTGGAAGGAATGGCGCGGAGAGGCCAGCGTGGCCTCCTCAGAGCAGGAACTGTGTGCTCAGGCGGAAAGTGAAACTCATGACCTACGAGGTGGAGATGCGCACCAGGCTGGGTCCCCAGCACACGAGCTACACACTTCTTTCCAGGACCCTGACCTCAAGTGGGGACTCCAGGGGTCTATGTAGCGGATGGCTCTTTTGGCCTATGAAAGCCTCCATAGGGAAGGGCCAATGGGACGGCAGAGAGAGCAGCAACAGGCCACGTGATGAAGACCCCAGGACAGCCACAGGCAGCTGCACTTGAGAGAAAGGCTAATATGACAGTCGGAGCCACACAATGATGTTCTTTCTCATGTTCTTTCTCGAACAAACTGCTAGTCCCTTCCTAGAGAAAATCCTGAAAACAGTGTACGGGGACATCAGCACTAGGGTCAGCGAGCACTTGCCACACTCGGAGTGACAATTTTTCCTGCCGTTGCTTGGCCACTAACACAAGTCCTTGGGATTCTGTCAGCAGAGTCTTCTCAGCAGGAACTATACCTAGCATTAGCTCAACAAGTCCCTATCAGTCACAAAACATTTAGCTGGTAGGTAGGCTTGGTCTCGTGAACTGCCATGTATGTTTCAACCTCAAGCTCAAAAGATAAACCAGCAGCTGAAAAGCCGCCCAACAGGCCTGCTGTGCACAGCCAGGCTCAGTTCCGAGCCCAAAGCCATCTCAGGACCAGCTGAGCCAAATCCTAGAGTAAAGAAAGGAGACAGGACCGGAAAATACAATCGGCAAGCCCAAAGCTCAAAGAATTGAGGAAAAGAGCTACGGTTGTCAATGACTACCCACTGACCTGTTTTGGCACTTCTGAGTCCGATGCTGCGGGCTGTGAAGCAAGGCTCCTAGTGGAATGGATCTTGCTGTGTTTTCTGAGGGAAATCATACAAGGTAGCTAAAGTTAGGTCAGCTTTGATCAAATGAAGGAACACCTTCTGTTTGACACATAAGTCCTTTTTCAATCAGGAAGGTACCCAAAGCTACCTTTGTGTGTGTCACATATGCACAGTACCCTAGTAACACCTGTGTCATCTGGGGATTACACATCACATCCTCCTGAGCATCCTGTCCTAGCTGCTTAAGGGCCATGGATGCCTGAGCTCTGCCTGTTAGCCATGGGGAAAGCCAAGAGACAGGAGTAGCCACACACCCAGGGCAATCCTCCATTTTTTTTTAATTAATAAGTATTGAAACCCAGAAGGAACATAAATCTAGAGGTTTCTTTTGGAAAAGAGAGTTAGGAACTAAGAAAGGTTGTGACCCAAGGTAGTTTTATCTACTTGTTAGTTGTAGTAGCAACAAACAAAAAGAAGTAAATATATCAAATACTAACACAGGTTAGCATCCTTTCTTCTGCAGTTTAGGAACAGAAGTATTTGGATTTTGGAATATTTGCACTTATACAACAAGATAGCATAGAAACAGCATCCTAGTCTGAACGTGAACTTAATTTGTTTCTTATGCACTTTACACACACAGCTTGAAGGTTATTTCATATAATACTTATAATTTTGTATATTTTTGACTGGGATCAAGTGTGGAATTTTCTACACAGGAGCTTTAGGATGGAGCTCAAGGTCCAGATTTCTCCAGCTCTTCAGACTTCAGGTTAGAGTAGCTCACCCTGCACTTGCGCCAAGTTGTAAGATCTTGAGTATCCACTACCTCCTGTCTATATGCTAGGGTAAATATCCAATGCACTAACATGGAAAACAGAAGAAGATTAAAAACGGACACTCACAGGCAGCAAGGAGGGCCGAGGCCATGATGTCACTCCTCACCCTTGACCTAATCTCGCTTGGGAGGCCGAGAAGCGCTGACAGGCTCTAGGCTCTGGAGCTCAGGACACCAGTGCTACTTGCTCTGTGTGTTAGTCTCAGGGACTCCATGTTTAATCAGAGAATAAATGACCACTAACCATGCAGGGCCAGCATGAAGCCAGGAGCCCTGAGCAGAGCCTGGTGAACACCTGAAGCCACGAGCATCTGCTGCAAACAGTAATAGCCACAAATCCTGCGGGTTCTCTCCCAACCTTACCTAACTAAAGTTAACAGAAACCTTCTCAAGCGCATCCTCAAGTGTGTCCTCTTGAGGATCAGGACAGGCCTGGAAGATACTGTCATCTCTACACTGGGCCCACTCGGCTCTCTATCAACTCTCCCCCATCACCTGCTACTGTATTCTCACGTCACCTGACCTTGAGGGAGTCCCCAGGGTCCTAAAATGTTGTCCAACCCTCGACTTGCTGAGGTTGACTGTGCGGCTGACTGACTCATCCCAGGCTGGATGAAGGAGCATTAGCTCCTCAGAGAGAACGGTGCTGGCTAGAAAGGGCCCCTTACCTTTCAAACTGCACCTTCTTGTGGCCTCCTTCTTTAACGTAGTCGAGAACTTGCTTCTGAGTCCGACCACTGAAACAAAGACCAGGAAAGCAGGCATTTACATTTAAACACATCTTCTTGCTGGGAGCCTTTAACCCCAGCAGAACCAGGCTGATCTGAGTCCCAGGACAGCCAGAGCCAGTCAGAGAAACCCTGCCTTGAAAAAACAAAACCAAAACCAAAACCGTATCTTCTCAGGCAGGTAAGAATAAAAGCAATTCTAAGAACCTTTGGGTTTCTGTCCATTTGACCTCTTGTTATTTTCCTTATATATAATAAGACAAAACATTCAACTAAATAAACCCACTTAACCATAGTTGGTTGTGAGGCTGCCGTCTCGGGAGTCTGTGCATCTGTGAGGGTGGGGAAAATTAGTTCTGACTATACTTAGACCAGTGTTCCTTACAGCACAATGTCAGTATTGTGTGAAAAATAAACGAAAATGTGAGCCTAAGACGGCTAAGCCTTTGCCCCATCTATGATGCAATGCCTGAGGCCAATGACACACTTGCCTATATAAATAAACTCCTTTCTGCAGAAGAGTGGCTAGGGGATCGGCCCAGTGGTAAATGCTTGCCTGAAATGCACAAGGTCCCTGGATTCAAGCCCCCAGAACTGTTAAAAAAACAAACTCACACAAGGAGCTACAGGCAATAGACGGAGGAAGAGTCAGTTTTCTTTGGGTACAGCCTCTTACAGGTTGTCCATGCTCCAGTGGATGGTCCTACACCCAACCACATAGGGGCAGCACTAAGTAGACACAGTGGGCTTAAGAGAAATGAGAAGCTGGGAAGGGAGAGTGGTGGTTGGTGTACAGAAGGAACTGTAGGGGTTAAGAGTGGCCATGGGTTTGAACAAAACATGTTGTATTCATGTGTGAGATTCTTAAATGATATAAAAAAAATTCATCTAGAGACTTATGCTAGGATTTGACTGTGAATGGGAGATGGCCTAGTAGTTCCCAAAAGCTCAAACAGAACCTTGAAAGATGCCACGGAGCTGGCTGGGATAAGCAAGCCAGTGCCTTCGTTGGCTGTAGACCCAACCGTGGTTTGCCTTATCCATCTGTGAACCGCAATAGCCATGATGGGTGGAGTCTCAGGAAAACATCCACACAGCGGTTACACGGGCTTGTGAAGCGGCACCCTCACCTGAACCGGAACGACGACCCTCGGCTGAAGAGAACTGGCTTTGGTTTTGGTTTGGGTTCTTCAAAGAGTCTAAAAAAGGCATGATGCTCCACACAGATTTTCCAGAAGGACTTGCAGAAGTCTCGGCCGGCCATCAGGAATTCCAGGGTGTCTTGGTATGAGCTCTGAAAAGAAATATAGCTTTTATTTTCCCTGCACACTCATAAGCATTCTGCTGAAACGTGAAAAAAAAAAACCAACAGAAATGAATTTGTCCAATAAAATAGGAACTGTGTATTTAATGACAAGATCATTAATTCAAAGATTGAGCAAAATATACTTTTTCCCAATGACGAGGCAGGTGACTTTTCCAGCCACCTTCTCTACAGACTCTTACAGTACTAATGGGAACGGGCACACAGACCAAGTGGGCTGATAACATTTCTCAGTAGACTCCATAAACAAACTGCATTTTCTTGGCTTCTGCTGCCTCCTTAAAAATAGTTCGAGTATAAACACACATCCCTTCCTTGGAAGGTCTGAACTGTGTCTCTTCCTTCTTCTTTCTTCCTCATGGCTCCTGTCCAGGCTGACCTTTTTCCACATTCTATAAAATGGCGGATGTCACAGGCCTCCAAGTGGCCCCAAGAGCCACAGAGGAAATGAAATCCCCTACTTGTATCTCCAGTACAAAGGTATTAATGACTCTCAGGTGACAAACAATGTCTTTTGATTCTGGAAGGAATACGGCAATTTTCTACTCCTACGCTCAATGTTTCCAATTTCAATGGTCATGTTACATAAACAAAAGCTCCCAGAGTCCTCAGCATTCCCAGCAGCTCTGACTATTTTGGGGGTTCTCAGAGTTTGTACAAACCCAACTTACAGTGTATGCTGTGGTTGCTCCCACACAGACGGGTTTCTGGAACTGTAATTGCATTTTCCCACAGAGAATGACTTATTGGGGGGGATTTGCTTCCCAGTCAGGCCTATGAATCCACTCAACACAGTGTATCTGAATTCTGAACCTAGACTGTCCCGGTCAGCCCTGCCTCACAGGATAAAGGGCTCAGTTTCGGATGGGGTCACACATCAGGGATGTATTATGTATGCATGTCCTGTGTGGCTTTTGACAGATGAAGAAGACACTCTCTCTTTCTGGAACCCACCTCAGGGTAGATGGCAGTTTTGGGGGTTCTGGGGGAACTAAAAGAGATATATTTAGTCCACGAGAATGTGCTCCCCCAAAGTGCAAGGCAACAACAGGACTGAGCAAGTCAGGACTGCTTCTGAGCAGGTGGGGATAGCCAGGATGCAGCAGAAGGCAGACTGGGGCCCCAGGGCGGGGCCCCAAGTGGATGTGCAGCCCCCAGGGCGGGGCCCCCGGTGGATGTGCAGCCAGAGCACGGCTCCAGTTGTTTGTCAGGAAGGGGAAGGGTCTTGGATACACAGTTCTCCCCAGTCCATCTACAGGGCCAGCGGCCGGGACAGCCGGTCTCATTCACAGCCCAGCTGGTCTCCCCGCTTTATGTCCCCGAGTGACTTACGTTCACATCTGGTCGGAGCTTGATAAGAAAGCGCTTCCTCTTGAAGCTCAGTTTCCGTACCTTGGCCCAGTTAAAAGCATTGATTTTCGTGAAACCCTAAGAAGGAAGAGCAACCCGTAAGCCTGGGCATACACACGAGGCCCATGGGAACCCCAGGCAGAGAGAGGGCTGAGGGTCAGGCCAATCGCTCAGGAAAAGCCTTTGATGGATGATTCCCAGGCTCGGTGTATCTACTGGCTGCCATGCTCTCTCTTACATTGTTACTTCTCACTAATTATAGAAGTTGGCATTCAAACCATGTCTGCCTTCATGCAGGGAAGGCACTGGTCAAGGTAATGAAAAGAAGATAAATAAAAATGAAACCATGGCAACCACATACCCATAACAATGGTCTCTCGTGGAGGTGGAGGACCAGGTATTGTATTAAGGGCATTTTAGACTGTATCTCATCAGACCACACACAAAACTCAGCGAGACAGATTTATTATCTTCATTTCACAGAAAAAGCAGAACTGAAAAATGTCTCTGTGAATGTAAATAGAGCCCTACGAATAACATGACCAGCCATCAAAAGTGGTGGGAATAGAGCAAGCAGGCGCAGGCCAGGAGATCCATTCCACAACACTCCTTTTTGCACACAACTTAACTGTCCAGCAATGTTCAATATTTTAATCATATTAAATACATACAAAGCACATGAATTGAATCATGGAACTTTCTTCCTCTGTTCGTGACTTTTGGAAATGCTTAAAATCTTGGTTTTGAAATTTAACGGTCATGACAAAACACTAGGTTTTATTGTTCTTTTATCTTTATTTCTTCTTCCCTTTTTTTTTTAAAATTTTATTTTTCATGACAGGGTTTCTCTACGTAGCCCTGGCTGTCCTGGAACTCAGTCTTAGACCAGGCTGGCCTCAAACTCAGAGATCCACCGGCCTCTGCCTCCTGAGTGCTGGGGTTAAAGCCGTGTGCTGGTTAAAAGTTTGTTTTATTGCTCTTTAAAACCAGGTACTTGTGGATGATCTGTGCAGGTGAAAACTACGGGGAGAAGCTCTTCCTCAAACACCATCTTGCTTTTCAAAACATCCTTCCTAACGCCACCGGCTGAAACCCAAGCCCCAACTGTTTAGGATGAGCCTGTGTGATACCTAGTGTGTGCCGTAAACAGATTCTATTCACGAGCAGGGGACTGCTACAACTTATGTGTGTAAGTTTGTGTGTGAGTGTGTATGTGTGAATTTATGAATGGGTGTGTGAGAGTATGCATGAGTACATGTGTGTGGTATGTGAGAAAGAAGGAGGGGAGAGAGAGGGAAGGAGGGAGGATAGGAGGCAGGCAGGGAGGGAGGGAGGCTAAAGGTCACGGTTCTAGCTCACTGACTGGGATGGCTCCAGCAACCCCCTCCTGTCTCCTCCCCAGGGCTAGGATCTCAGCTGCATGGCACCAGACTCAGCTTTTTAAGGACCTCAGGTCTCCATGCTTTCCTGACTGAGCCGCCTCCCTCTCCAGCGCCTTCTGAAGCTCAGGAAATAAGCAGAGCTGTCCGAGCTCACGAAGGCATTTATGCTGCATGAATCCTTACAACTTTAAACCTGGGCAGAATCTGAGCAACTTCATAAAAACAGGTATCACTGTCTAAGCAACCACTCACATATATAGACTACCTACTTATGTTTATTTTTTTATTTTAAAATTGCATTCATTTACTCATGTGTGGGAGGGACACACAGATGTGGAAGCCAGCGGACAATGCCGGGAGTTAGGTGGTTTGCTACTGCATCCCAGGGATTGAACTCTGGACCTTAGGCTAGAGCGCAGGTGCCGTTACCGATGGATGATCTCACTGCTTCCATCCTGCTCTGCTTAAAGAAGAGCACTGGGGGGGGGGGGGATTGTGGTTTGGATATAATCTAAAGGTTCACATGTTGGTGGTTTGGTCACCAGGCAACAGGATATAGAGAAAGGAGTTGGGGCTGTGGTGTGTGCTTTAGCCTGTGTGACATTTTCCTCCACAGTGAAGGACATAGAGAGAGAGGGGACAGGATGGTAGTGTGCTGTGTGGAACTTTAGTTCTCCACCCTGTGACTATGTAAATTTTGTTCCTTTCTGCTAAGTAGCTCGGGTGGTTTTGCATAACAGAAAAGGGGTTACCAATGCAAGGGTGTTCATCATTGTGTTTTTATAAGATTCAAATGCCTAGATAAATGAATTCTCGAAGCTGCCTGCTAACCATGGGCAGGCATGCAAATCATACCTGAAGGAAGGTAGGCAGAGAAAAGCATTGCTCAAAGAAAGCCATCCCACAGTGCAGGCAGGTGATAAAGAACGCACACATCGAAGAGCAAAGGGTCACAGTGCCTTTAAGGACAGGACAGGCTAAGAATGCAGGGCAGAGTCTGTCTCGCTGAAAAATTATCATGGTGCTGTTCTTTCCAAAAAGCACATCTGTTTTTAAAACTGGGTATATTAAAGTCCCAAATAAGCTGATCGAACACAAATTAATGTGAAAAGAAAAAAAAAGGATCAATTTTTAACTAAGTGTCAAGATGTCACCTCTGAGTATGGGAGGCGTTTATTTGGGATCTGAGATCATCGTTTCTGTACACTGTGCTTTCAGCACGGGCCTATTGGGAGTCATCAGGGGCTATGCTCTGAAAGATGTATTAAACCCAAACAAATCTCAACGTGGAATCTCCAAGCAGGACAAGGAGGAATGCAGAAACAAGTGGAGAAACACACAAACAGTCTAGAAGCCAAAGGCTTTCTTGTTCACTTGGAAGTAAGCACCAGAAGCCTGAGCATGAATCTGGGGGTGAAGAGCCTACTCTCCTCCCACCCTCCCCCCACAAGGGAAAGGCGCTGTGTTCCCCACACCTGAAACACTAGAATTCCCGTGTTGGCGACAGCCAGGTTGATCTTGGTGCCTTCCCTGTCCTTGGCAGGGTGCAACCGGATTCCGTACATCTCCAGCCGACGGGCCACCTCCAGGAGCTGGAAATCCGACTCTGCCGGGGTTTGTCCACTGACAAAGCAAGGAAGGAAGAGAAAGGCTGGGGGATTTGAATTCCCCGTGTCTATTAATTTCAGATTAAGTGGCTCCTCCTGGGAAATAAAAGGCTCTTCATGGCGAGCCACAGGGCTGCCCGATCAGATGGCACCCAGCTTCCACCGGCTAACCCCAAAGCCTCACGGTGAGGACAAAAGCCCTGTTGCCGGGGAAACGTGAACCCACAGTCCGTCTCCAAGCCGGGCAGCTTTTTACGGTCTCAGTTTCCTCTAGGTCACCAAACGTAAAACGCTACTGTGTTAAGCAAGTTGAACTTGCGAGCAGAATGCAAGGCCTCTCCTACGGTCACTGGGTGCCAAGGCCTGCCTCGGAGCCACAGGAGGAAAGGTGTTCAGTGTCCTTTGAAAATGTTCTCCTGACCAAACCAGACCACTAAACAGGCACATGAGAAAAGTTCTGCAGCTTCCCCACATTTAACACGATGCCTGGCTTGACACACATATCCCCATCCTCCCTTGAGATGATTATCTGAGGTCCTCATGCCTTACACACTCCCCTACATCCAAGGGTCATTCTGTTTCAGAGCGAGTCTCAAACACTCAACTCTGTATTTTTTGAGTGCTCAGAATGGACCACAACACCCCAGCGAAACTCTATACTCCTTCATTCAGCCTTTGGCATATGTCGCTCAACACGTGTATGTGTGTGTGTGTGCGCACGTGCACGCGCGCATGTGTGTGTTTATGTGTGCGTGTGTATGTGCACGCATGCACACCCATGTGCCAGGAGGCAGGAAGCGAGAACTGGAGGGCAATAGGAACCTAAGCATGCAACTTACATGTGGCCATGGTGGAACTCCACGATTTTGTCTTCGAGTGCATCCTGCTGAGGTACGTACTTGTTTTTTGCTAAGTGTTCTCTGTCCAAGGCTTCATCAAAATCCCCAATCTCGGCTACAAAGAAAGAGAAAAGAAAATGGGCCACACAGGACAAACTGTTCAGAGTGTGTTACAGTCTTGGACCGGCAAACCCTGGATGAGCACAGCTGGTGGGGACCGTGAGGAGACCTCAACCTCAGAGCGGGGATGGGAGCGCATCTCACAAGTACAGCAACATGGAAGGTGACTTCTGCTCCTCCTTGATGCTAGGAATTGTGAAGAAAACTTCACGGTTTTCCGTCTCTTAGCCACACATACGCTGGTTTCTTTTTCGTTCTAATGTTATTCTGACACATGGTAATTGCATACACCAAAAGGGCACCATGTGGCCTCACGCATGGTAACAGCACACACTACCAGGGCACCGTGTGGCCTCATGCATGGTAATTGCACACACCAGCAGGGCACCGTGTGGCCTGACACACGGTAACTGCACACACCAACAGGGCACTGTGTGGCCTGGTAACTGCACACACCAACAGGGCACCATGTGGCCTGACACATGGTAACTGCACACACCAACAGGGCACTGTGTGGCCTCACACATGGCAACTGCACACACCAGCAGGGCACCGTGTGGCCTCAGACACAGTAACTGCACACACCAGCGGGGCACCGTGTGGCATCGTGAAACAAATGCACAATGTGAGGTGGGCTCCTCGGGCTAACTGTTGAGCCCACCAGCTTAGACAGTCCTCACTCTTTTCTGAGAAAATCCTATCTCACAGTGACTCTGAAAGATTCCGTTGCCAACACATCTACCCCGCTGTGCTACAGGAAACTGGGGATTCTTCTTTCTTTCTTCCTATTCATCCTATACATGTGGGTGATTGCTAAGTGATTCAGTGTAGACAGACCTAGGAGCTTCAGGACTTCACAAAATCAACTGTTGAAGCTCTTACATGTAACAACCCAAACCCGTTGTCACAGGAGAGGCCAGTGGGGGGGGAAGTAAACAGTGTGGCTTTTGTTGTTGTTCTTTTACCTTAAGAGTTCATCAAATGTCTTACACTGTCAGAAATAGCAGGTCGGAGTGTAGCTGTGTAGACGTCTCACCCACAGGCAATCCAATGGGTTTTGTTGGGCAACCTCAACACTGTCTGGAAATTGCTGTACCATAGACACGCTGGGCCCTGAGCCTTAAAGAACAGTTGCGCCTTGAGCACCAGCGAGCAAACATCTGTCAGACTTTGGGAGGCCCCTCCTGTGTACCCTATTACCTGTGTGACAGACTACTAGAATGTGGGGTAATGACCAGGGCCCTGAACTTAGGGAGAGCAAGAATGTGGTTGCTATGACAGCTACCTTTTGTTCTGTCATGTGAAGCAGCCTGTCATATCTGGCCCATTCACCCACTGTCACCGAGCGTGGCCTGTATGCTGGTCACATCGCTCTACTGAGACTATCTGTCCTGTGCTAAGCCGTGCCGACTCACCCAGCAACACTTGGATGAACCCCTCACTTACTGGCTGCGTCTCCCACAACAGGTGACTTTGCTCCCTAACTACCTCTTCCGGATTAAATTTCCATTCAGTCACAGAAAACAGTGCCCAAAGACGAAGGGCGCCCTGGCCTGCAGACATGGTTATCAGTGGCTTAAAGGGAGCTTTGATCTCTTGCTATGGCTTCTTCTATCTGGTTTAGAAGGCACAGTTGATTCCTGGTATTCAAGATAGATCCGGGGGCTGGACAGACGGCTCAGTGGTTAAGAGCATTGACTGCTTTTCCAGAGGACCCAGGTTCAGTTCCCAGAACCCGTACGGTAGCTCACAACCACCTGTAACTCCAGGGAACCCTCTGCAGTCTTGGTTACAGGTACCTCTGTGTGTACCTGGCATGCAATGGCATACATACACACATGGAGGTAAACACTCCTAAAATAAATGAGGAGGGATGGCTCAGTGGTTAGGAGCGCCTGCTGCTCTTTCAGAGGATCCGAGTTCAGATCCCACATCGGGAGACCCACAGCCACCTACAACTATAGCAGACTTCATGTTCTTTGGCCTCTAAGGGCACCTACACATGTGACATATACATAAATACATATAAAGTAAAAAAATCCAATCTTCAGAAAAACTAATCATGAGTTATAAAGTCTCTGTGAATGATGAGTTAGCAATCAGTGCATGTTCTGCAGGGGAATTTGGGGTAAGAGTCCTGAAAAACTCAACATGTTGGCATGAACCGACTTTGGTATTTCTGCGTGGCTCTAAGGAAGTGCCATCTAATACACACTCCTGACTCATCCACACAGAACTCATGCCAAAATGAAGCTCATTCCGTACACGTATGTTCTCTACAACATATATCACAGTGAGCTTAGGGACAGAGGCAGCACTTCAGCATCACGTGAGGGGCCGGCCAATTTAGACGGTGAAGTCCCCAAAGAGTGTGGCACCAAACAGGCCATGCATGGAAAGGGTCCTTGTGAACAATGTGACAGCAGAAAGTGAAGGCAGAACTTCCTCCTCCTGGGCCTCAGCTGGAGCACGTGCATGAGGCGATCAGATCTCCACTGTCCTAGGTGTGTCTGCAAAGGACGCTGAAGGCACAAACGTATTGGTTTGGGGATGCATTTCAGTGACTGGGCAGCTCTGAAATGAGGCTATCAGAGCAGTGAAGACAAGGTCTAAACTTCGTAGGGGACTAAGTTTGGACTTCTCAGCTCTGAGCAAATTCTTTTCCATCCCTGATGATAAAAAACGAGATTGGTTAAGGGTTCAGGTTTTCCTTTGGTATCATGGGTTAACACGCACCCTGGTCTCTTCCAGGTCACTTGTCCTTGTCCTCCTCAAATGTCACTTGTCCTCCTCAAATGCAATGGCTGCGTGGGTGCAGAATAATCTCACTTCCGGAGCATTCCCCTTGTGAATTACTTGGGACAGAAGTGAAGTCTGCAGCAGTCTTGTGTCCTAACACTAATGACAAATATTAGAACACTAGATCTAAGAACAGGACAGAGTGGTTTTGGTGCACTTGTCCACTGTCCATCCAAGCTTGTCCTTTAAGACAACCGAGATAACCCTGTATATCTATCCTTAACAAAATCAAGCCGGGCAGTTGAGGTACACAGCTTTAATGAGCACTCGGGAAGCAGAGGCAGGAGGAACTCCATGAGTTTGAAATCAGCCTCTGTACGGAGGTCTACTGAGTGAGTTCCAGGACAGCCAGGGCTATTACACTGAGAAACCTTGTCTTGAAAACTCAAAATAAATAAATAAAATCATTAAAGTCATTTAGTGTCTCTGCTCTACTGAAGGCACCCACAGGAACACACAGACAACACAGATTTTCGTAACTGTGCCTCTGTGTGCCTGGGACTCCTCCTCCATCAGACCACAGTCGGTCCAAGAGGGTTCTCAAAGAAATTCCAAAGAACTTACACTGTACGATGTGTGAGATCAGGAGGGCAGCGCTGGTGTCGTTACATGTCAGCCTGCCCTGAGCCAAGTCCTGCTTCACTTGCAGAGCGAACAGGTACCTGCGAAGGGCAAAAGAGATGCGGGTTACATGGGCAAAGCCAACAGGAGGGCAAAGGCAATGGGAGAGCAAGGGCGGTGGGAGGACCAGCGTCCAGAGGCAGCTTCCTCCTAGCAATCTGAACACACAGTAGGAAATTAGAGAAAGGTACCAGGTAAAGAAACAGCCTAGAGAAACTGAGGGGCAGTGAAGAGAGCAGGTGAGCTCAGAATTGCTGGTTTTCCATGGGGGCACGCCCTCATAAGTATGTTGTATGGAAGGGGTCTCCGAAGCCAAATCCGTGACACAAGAATGATTAACATAGACTAAACATACTGAATTACATTTATGAATTAGTGAATTATAAATTAATGAAAATTCATGAGTCTACAATGATTGGGGGCTGGTAAAAGAACAAAAAAATTTAATATATCACATTCCACAACCTGTTCATAGAAATTCTTATCCAAAATAGGTCACTGACTGGTGCGTTAGTGGCATGAGGGTTATGGAGGTAACTAACCAGAGTCGATCTGAAGCCTGCCTCACAGGAGGGAATTCATGCCCAGTACTGTAAACCTGGTCAAAAGCCTAAGGCCTGCAGAATCATAGGTCCCAGGAGGGAAGCTACTCCTGTTGTTTCACTGAAGGAATGTATCATAAAAAGCTTTCCAAGTATTTACGTTTATACCCATAGTTCCTGTCAGCCCTGCCCAGAGAAGCCTCTTTCTTCAGTGGGAAGCAATGCAGAGGTTCATGACTGGTCAGACTGATGAGAGTGAGTGATGACTGACTACTCCCCTAAGTGGGACATTTACAGCATCCCCACACCAAGACTCTGGGAACGCCACAGAAGAGGGGTCCAAGAGGGTCAGAGGACGGAGGAGGGCTGTGAGTGCCGAGTTCGGACGTGGCGTGCATTTCGCATGAACGAACTACTCCCTCACTGCCACTACCGCTAACTGTACAAGGTCAGGCCGGCCAGTCCAGTCAGCATCTCAGAAGGCAGCACTTATTGGACATGAGGTGGGGCGGGGACATGTCAGAGGGCAGTAGGGGAGAACACAGGAGGAGTGGGGTACACATTGTGTACATGTACGAGACTGTAAAAGGATAAATAAAAGATACTCTAAGAATAACAACATATACAAATATATAGGTGGTGGCTGAAGGCAAAGCATGTGGCCACCTATGTAGTTTAGGAGCGACAAAGAACCCACACAGACAGTGAAGTGTGACTTGACAGGACCAGAGAGATGATAACAGGACAGAAATCCTCTCCCGACCACCTCTAAAGAAATCCACGCTGGCAAGGACTGTCAGTTGGTATAGAAACCTCTGAGAGAGCCTCGAAAGACATCATTTGTTCCTCAATGCAAAGATCGGGTGTCACCTCCTCATTCCAATGAATGATCTTAGTATCCTCATGATACTATGTTTCATAACATATCACTTAGAATAGATTCTGGTTAAAAAAAATGTTTCATTGCACCCACAGAGCCTTTAGAACAAATTTCCAGTTCTTAAGACTACAGGAGTTTGGAAGAATAAACAAAACACAGCAAAAGAAAACAATGTAACAAACCTAGGAGGCGTGGAATCCTGTCGTGTAAAACCAGCACCCTGAGGCAAGCAGGACTGTGCTGGGTGGAGAGAGGCCCAAGATTAATGACTCCCAGCGTAACAGAGTCCAAGTAAGAGTCCTACTTCCCTATGGTTTCTTTGAGACAGGGTTTCACTATAGTAGCCTCAGATGGTCTGGAAGTCACTATCTGCCTGACTCTGCCTCCCACGTGCTGAGATTAAAGGCATGCACCACCATCCAATGAGTCTGAACTTAGAAAACACAGACATAAAGAACAGTCAGGGGGAGGGGAGAAAGTTGGGAAATTTGAGCGCGGGGAAGGTAATGTATAACATGAAAAGTACATGCATATATATATAAAAAATCAGAAAGGATACCATGCTAATCATGCTAATGGGCTACACAAGAGGGAAGAGGTATTTCTAGGGTTTTAGTCTTTATTATTGCTCTAACTTTCTATAATGTACATCTACTACTTTGTAAAACAAAAGATTGCTTTATTACATTTTTAGGGTGTTGGAGTGGAATCTCAGGTCTCACACATGAGAGGTGTGGTGGTTTGGACAACAATGTCCCCTACAGGCCCAGATGTTTGAATGCTTGGTCACTGTTCATGGTGACACTGGGAGGGTTAAGGAGGTGTCTGTGGCCTTTGGAGGAAGTGTGTCACTGGGGGGTGGATTTTGAGAGTTTAAAGACTACTGATATTTCAAGTTCACCATTTTGGCTTCCTGCTTGTGCTTCAAGATGTGAGCTCTCAGCTTGCTGTTCAGCCACCACCTGCCTCCTGTAACCTCTGCTCGGCCATCCTGGCCTCTAACTGTATGGAGCCATACACTCTTTCCTCTGAGTTTCCTTGGTCGTGGTTCTGTATAGGCAACAGAGAGGTGCCTGAAACGCAAGGCCGGTGCTCTGCTGCTGAACCACACTAATTAATTCTAAAAGAAGAAAAAGGCCCTTAACAATATCAGCCACATAGAATTCCGTAAGAACTAGAAGGGGTACAGTGGGGAGCTCACCAGGCTCACTGTAGAGATGGATTGTCCCAAACCTCACCAGGCTCACCGTAGAGATGGATTGTTCCAAACCCACAGTCACATAGGCAACCCTGGTTAAACTCGGTGTGTGTTGCGGTGGGGAGGGTCCTGTCATTCATTCTCACACACGCGCGTGCACACACACACACACACACACACACACACACACCCCAAACAGACAGGAATGCCCCAAATGACACAAATATGGACAGGGACTTGGGGTACTGACAGGAGTAGGAGGGACATAAGGGGGGAGGAGGGAATAGTCACAATGTGTATCATATACAAGTAGGAATCTGCCAAAGAACAAATTTATCAGATAGGATAACCTATGGGGAGGAAGTAACTGTAACAATTCAACAAATATTAACTTAAAACACTAACAACCAATCTTCTTTAAATTGCTCAGGGCATTTCATCGTTAACAACTAAAAATGCAAAGGATAAAATAAAAAGAATACAAAAAGGGTGATCACCGCATAGGCAGAAAACAAAATCACTAGCAGCCAACAAAGGGACCCTTCCTGAACTTCCTGCACGTGTGCCGTCCTGTGTGTGCCCCACCACCTGCTGTCCTCCCTCAAAAACCACAGGGAAGAAAAGTGGGGCACATGGAACAACCTGCTCGTGAGCACAGGGGCTCCTGGGGGAAGGGTTGGCCTCATCTTTCCGGATCGGGCAATGGTGATGGCTCGCGGAACTGAATACTTCACAGAGCTACAGGCCTTAATTCTGACCCATACTGTAGTTAATTTTCAAACCACTAAGAGGGTTTTATGTTTTAAAAGCATTGCGCTTTGAATAATTTATCAACGCAGACACAAGGTCTTATGTCTACAGAGAAGTGTTTTGGGACTATTTCTGGCCAGAGTCTAGCAGGCTTTGTGGGTATTGGTGACAACCCCAAGAGGCCAGCGTGACAACAGAGGACCTTGGACGTGTCTACACATGTGTGGTGGGTACATGTTTTTCCAAAGGCTGCGGGAGCTTGTCACCTTCTGGCTCAGCCGCTGCTCTCAGGCCGGAGTAACATGAGAAACCGCTTCCTGGGCCTGACACCATGGCCTCTGCTAACCACATGAGCCGAAAGTGGAACGCACTGGCTGTTCTTGCTTTCAGAACTTAGCAACACCTTCGGGGCTATAAATGGAAGCAATTCCAGTCAAGCCCAGGGAGCCAGGGCTTACTCTTTCTCAGTAGGCACTAAATACAGCTAAGTGGTGATAACAACACAGAATGCTTCCCACGGGATGGGCTGTGTCTGGGACAGTGAGACAGGAATGACCAACGGGCCTTTGCTTCTGGAAATGGCATGCCCACATCATACACACAATCCCCCTGCTTCATACCCTGTTGGCAATACACTGATGCTGTGATTTATTCCATTTGGAAAGTCTTAATAGTGTTCCTATTCATACTAAGTAAGATTAACTTTCCTGGCAGTCAGCAGGAACTTCTACAGGCAGCCTACGACAGGATTCTGGTAGAATCTATCCTGCTGAATGAAGACAGACCGACAGCCACACAGAGGAAACAGGAAAAGCAAAGTGTGGCTCCACGCATCAGCACAAGGGATAACTCTGAGCTTTGCCATGAGAAAAGCTGGGAGTGGGGTGGAGCTGGAGAGATGGCTAAGAGCGCTGGCTGCTCTAGCAGAGGCCCCGGGTCCAGGTCCCAGCACCCACACAGCAGCTTGCAACCATCTGTAGTCCCAGTTCCCGGGACCAGATGCCTGCCTCTGGCCTCCGAGGGCACTGGACATACATGTGCTAATACATGCATGTAGGCAAAACACTCACACCTGTAAAATATTTTTAGATGACAGAAAAAAGAAAAACTAGGAATTTCTTATTCAAAGAGCCTCTGGTTACTGTTTTCAACATGTACCCCCAAATCAGGTCTCCCCTTTTCCAGAAGCCTGGGTGCTAGTGTCTATACAACTGACTCTACAGTTCAATAAGCAGAAAGGAATCCAGCTTCCTGTTGAATAGCAAATTGGCAACTTCATCTTCTATCTATAAAAATGCTATTCCTGGAGGCCCCACGTCCTAACCGCAAAGCTAGATTAACTTAGGTCCCGTACAGTAGCAGCTCTGCTGTGTCCCGGGCTCCTGGCCACACACCCCTCCCCCAGAGCTCTACCACCTTTCCTTACCGTCCCACACAGTCAAGTGTCTGAAGTCTCAACAGTCACCATCATGGCAATTCTGCTTCTGTGGGAATTTGAGGGTGTGGGAGTCTCAACACAGTGGGTTTCCAAGATGTCAGACTGCTGAGCACAGTGGTGGTGATATAGAGAGATATCAGACCGAGCTGAGCACAGTGATGGTGATACATAGAGATATCAGACCGAGCTGAGCACAGTGGTGGTGATATATAAAGATATCAGACCGAGATGAGCACAGTGATGGTGATATAGAGACATATCAGACTGAGCTGAGCACAGTGGTGGTGATATATAAAGATATCAGACCGAGCTGAGCACAGTGATGGTGATATAGAGACATATCAGACTGAGCTGAGCACAGTGATGGTGATACATAGAGATA
>PVIU01010126.1:52859-72126 GCA_004026605.1 Ondatra zibethicus
AAAAAAAAAAAAAAAAAAAAAAACCACAAAACCCAAAAACCTGCCAGATTGGTTTTGTTCAGTATCAAGCCAAAAGAATGGGATTTCTGGAAGACGTCCCTAAAATATTGGTTCATGTTGGGAACCAAAACCAAAAGCAGAAAACGAAAACTATGGCATCCATCCAGTGGAGATCACGTAGCTTGAAGAGTTTGGCAGTCTTGACAGCTAAGTTGGAAAAAACAAAAAACAAAACCCACTAAAACCAAAACCAAACAAAGAAAAACCCAAAACAACAATGAAAACCAAACAAACAAACAAAAAAAACTACACAAGGCATACTTGGCTTGATAATAACAAGATGCATGGACTTTTAGAATAAAGATCAGAATGATAAAAACAACAAAACCCTGAAAGTCTAAAGACAATGATACATTAAAGTTAAAAAGAGCAGATGTCTGTTGGGGCAGACGGGGGTGACTCGTTCATAAAACCTGAATTAGCGGGAAAGGCCTGTGTTATACTTCTCTGTGGAAATCTAAGACACATATGTGGTGTCCTTCTTGAAATAGCCATGTGATGGGTCACAGGTGCTTCAAATGTCACCTGGCCAGAGCCAGCCCTGACTTCCTGCCTCTCCTGATATGCCAATGCTCTTTAGCCCTTGCTTTCCTGTTTTAGTAACCACCAATACCAGCCACTCAGCTGCTCAAAAATCCAAGTGCCCCTCCGCCTTGCCAAGACTCCACCTCTAACCCATCATTGTGCCCCCAGGGTCCTGCAGCCTCTGCGCATTCCAAACACAACCACTTCTTGGCACTATCGCTGCTTCATCTCACAGATGAACACAGTAACTGCTTGCTCACCTGGATCCCACGAGACTTCCAGCCACACACTCCAGCATCCCTAGAGCAGCCAGTGTTCCCATACTACCTATCACTGGGATGCTTTCTCACCTCGATGTATAGCCCCACACCCCGCCTCTCTGACTTTCTGCAAGTGTTTGGATGTACGGTGCTTGTTCCTGCCATGGGCTCTGCACCTTTCCTTCTCTCTGGGAAATTCCACTCAGGAAATGATTCAGATTCTCACATCACATCCTCGAGATGAACCGTAGACCTAGCCATCTAATGTCACCGGCTGTTTCCTATGACATCATTCTACTTTGATGACATCAAGAATGCTTGTTGCTGTTTATGTAATCACTTTCCATTTTCAGGAGACACAACTTTTTAGCCAGGCGGTGTGGCACACGCCTTTAATCCCAGCACTTGGGAGGCAGAGGCAGGCGGATCTTTGTAAGTTCAAAACCATCCTGTTCAAGAGCTAGTTCAGGCTCCGAAGCTACAGGGAAACCCTGTCTCCAAAAAACCAAAAAAAAAAAAAAAGAATTAACTTTTCATCATGTTTCCAGAATGTAGACCAAGGCTTTGAACACAGAGCATACACAATAAATAATCCTAATTAATCTGTAGTGGCATTTCAATTGTATTTTAATAAATAAAGCTTGCCTGAAGATCTGACAGTAAAACAGCCCCACTGGCCAGACTTACAGACCAGGTAATGGTGACACACACCTTTAGTCCCAGTAGCCACACTAGTTGGCCACAGAAACCTGGTGCTGCTCGCCTTTAATCCCAGAACTAGAGAATATTATAAAACAGGAAGAGACAGCTCTCAGACAGTCTCATTCTGAGATTCCTGGAGGCAGGATCACCATGTTCGGACTGAGATCGAGGTAAGAGCCAGTGGCTGGCTGGCTGCTTTGCTTTTTGAATCTTCAGGTTGAACCCCAATTTCTCTCCCTGAGTTTGTATCAATTGTGCTTCATAAATCCTGTCTCTACCTCTTTGATAAATGAACGTCAATCACTTCAGACCCTGTGCTCTGCACTGTGGGTGACGAGGAAGGCACCTGTGACAAGAGCTGGGTCAGAATGGTGCAGCAGATGAGGGCATACGTGGAGGGGACTCGGGCTGCTGTCTGTGCCGCTCTGCCGGGAGGCTACCTGCTGTGCCTCACACTGTAAGAATAGCTGTCGTAGGGACGGCGGGGATGGAGAAGATGGCAATGCGGATGGAGGAGCTGTGCAGCGAGGGCAGTGGTGACAAGATGAGTGTGACCGCTGATAATGACCCTGCTTGAGTCTGTTCACTGCGTGTGTGACAGTCTGCAAATATGTAAAACTCTGGATGAGTAGGCTTACTGTCTGAATTGCTGCGGTCAGTCACCAGCCGCTGTCAGTCACCAGCCGCGGTCAGCCACCAGTGGCACTGAATAAAGTAACTTCATAGCCACATCACGCCTGATTCAACACTTTCCACTTGGTCACACTTTTAGAGAAACTGACTTTCTGTCACATTCACCTAGAGTAGCAAGGAAGATGCAGTCTTTATTTTAAAACCCCCATACTCTGTATGTGTGTGTGCATGTATGTATGTGTATGTGCGTGTGCATATGCATGTGTATGTGGGTGTAAGTATGTGTGTATGTATGTGCATGTGCGTGTCCGTGTGTGTGTGCATGTGTATGTGAGAGTAAGCATGTGTGTACATGTGCATGTGTGCATGTATGTTCGTATGTGCATGTGTGTGCATGTATGTGTTCGCATGTGTATGTATGCATATGCATGTGTGTGAGTATGTGTACGTGTGTGTATGTGTGTGCATGTATGAAGCTATCCAGAAAAGCCAGAAGAGGGTATCAGATCTCCTGGAACTGGAGTTACAGGTGGTTGTGAGCTGCCCAATGTGTGTGCTGGGAACTGAATTCAGATCCTCTCAAGCACTCTTACAGAATTCAGAATGGCTTCACAAAAGAGACCCCTAAAACTGACTTGGGTTATAACAGATGGGGGTGGGGGATTGACACTGACTAGAGCTAAGGCCACTTTCCTTCATGGTCTGTCACAAAGAAACCAGGTCGCAGGAAGAGCATGGCTTTCTACTTCATCTTGTAGGCAGGGATGGAAGAGAGAAGCATTAAACATCTAAGCGCTGAAGAGATACGGAGAAATAAACATTACGGAAAATATTTAGCAGATAGAAACCAGTTAGCTTTTCCTCTTTACACTACAGTGAAAAATGTCCAGTTGACAGCTACTAACCTTGTGAGTTCCTCTTGGAGTTGTGTGTGGTCAGGTGGGAAGAATTTCACCACAAACCTAAGAACAACATGCTTTGGCCCTGAAAAGAATAACAAAAATCATTAAGGGGTGTACTCATGAGTATTTCCCAGATCACCAAAGAACGAGACTTTCCGAAGCTCATCACTGCCACTCCCAGGTTCCCAGAGTCTAGCCGCCACCAGCAAGCTATCCAGAATGGCCATAGCTGCTAACACACATCTTCAGGTAAGAGGAAATCAGCTTTCTAAGACAGGACTCTGACGAGAATTCTACACACGGTCCATGGTTCTGCTGTCCCCTCTGGAGCTGAGTTACACTTGGGTTTTTAAATCAGCCAGCTGTATTTCACCAGATTATTTTGGTTTGTTGTTTGTTTTAAACAGGACCTTAGTACGTAGCTCCAGCAGGCTTCGAGCTCACGGAGAGCTGCCTGCCTCTGAGTCCTGAGAGCTGGGAATAAAGGCAAATGCCACCTTTTTTCATGAGCAGCCTCAAACCGTCTGAAGGGGAGATCATGAAAACATAAAACACAGTCCAGGGTTGCAGCTGTCTACAAAGCCTGGTTGCTACCACTTTATCCAGTGTGCTTCTAGCTCCTGAGCCCCGAGAAGGAAATAAAAAAGGGATGGGCTCTGTCTACCTCAGTCGGTCCAGGGCTTTACTGTCTTGTGCCTGTTTCCAAGGAGTTGGGACAAAATCAGGAAGTAGCTGGGGACTGCAGGAAGAATGTGATGGAGAACTTCGGGATTAAAGCATTGGGCGTTGCATGCAAGGAGTGCACAGATAGAGGCAACACACTCTGTACACACTTTTTTAAAAAAAGTCAAAACATAGAAAAACTGACGCTAAGGATCTTGAAATAAATATTCCCCTGCTTAACTCTAAAAATGAGGGGAATGGCGACACCAGCTGCAAGTCTCCGGCCTGGAGACGGAGAGGGAGGATGTGTAGCACAGGGGCAAGGGAGGACATCTACCCTTTCATGTCGGTCCGTCACTGACTGAGCACAGAACAACCGCGGTCGGATGAGACAGACATTGGCCATTGCCATTTCCACACCCACGGGGCCATTCAGGTCCAAAGGAGCCCAAAGCTAGGAAAATCTCTGTGTCAATGCCAAGTGATGGTTTTGTCACACAGAGCCAGTCACAGCACACAGAGGATCCAGTTATGACCTCACAACTGCGGATGCTATGCCGCCACAAGGGGGCCCCTCAGGCAACACTACAAAGATAGGTCACTACAGTCACGGGGACGGCTCTCAGTAGTGTGTCCCCAGCTCCGCTTGCTATATCCCAGAAACAGTAAGGGAATATAGCCTCTCATTACCTAGTGTGAGTCACTGCTTAATTTAAATGGCTGGAGATGAGCATCAATTCCCTCCCCAGACACCTCTGCAGTCTTTGCCTCCACAGCAATCGCTAGGAGTGGCCCCGAGGGGTTTCTTAGTCAGAGAAAGCGAGTTAGGGTATGGGGTGAGCTTCAGGTGCAGCCAAAGCCTGCAGCTCCGGTCTCACCGACTTGATCTGGGCCATTTGGGCCGACTTTAAGATCTCAAAGCTGTGAGAACGATAAGCCAGTGCTCAGGGCCAGCAGGAGAGGGGAAAAACAAGCTTCCTCTCTCCCAGTGTTTTCAGGGCCCTGTTGATCTCTTTAAATATGCAGGCTGAACTCATATTATAGCTCTGTTTGCCAATCACACACACACACACTAACACACACCCTTACATGCCATACATACTGCACACACACCATACACACACACACCCTCACATACCACACACACCACATACCACTAACATACCCTCACACACCACATACACACACACACAAACCACTCATACACACCACTCTGCACACACACACCACTCACACACAGCACACACTCCACACATAGCACACATCACATACATTCCACAAACAGCACACACATCCTCACATGCACACCACCCCCCATACTTACACACACACCAAACACTTACACACATAGCACAAACACTCTATACACACACACCACACACACCCTCACACGCATACCACCCCCACGTTTACACACACCACACACTTACACACACAGCACAAACACTCTATACACACACCACACACACCCTCACACGCATACCACTCTCCTCACAACTCCCCTCCACATTAAGCACTTTCTCCTCAGCCAAAACCAGCATTCTGATTTCATAGGCTTTGCATAGGGAGATTAGAAACCCTCAAATTTATTTTATGAATACACAGCTCCACCCTTCCCTGGGGAACATGACAGTAACACAGAAACCAGCACAGCACAGACAAGCTCAATTATTCCGAGGCTTAATAGCAAGCATTAGTCACTAATCAAGTTTATTACCAAAGGAGATGTATGAAAACGGCAGACGTTACATACTTTAACACGTGTGGGTTAGCGGGTAATGACAGGCTGTCACAAGAGAAAGACGAATCTGTATCTCTAGTGTTTCATGTCACAGGCAAACACCTCCCCGTGGGAGTCACCTGGCCTTACGTCTGCCACCATCGGTGAGCACGAAGGATATACTTACTTCGAATCTGTTTCGCAATGGGCTTCAGGAGGTCCAGCCACACCTAAGGAGAGGAAGAGCAAATGGAGGCTTCAGTGGGAGGTGCAAAGACCCTGAGACCACGCCGAGCCACTGAAATGAGACACTTTTGAGAATCTCAGGCTGTGAGCGTTGTTTTCCCCTCTAGGATATTTTACACTGCTACTTCCTTTAAAATGTTTATATTTTATCATCGTCTGTGTATGGGCATGCTACCTGCATGGATGTCTGTGCACCACACACACGCAGTGCTCCTAGAAGTCAGAAGGGGGCGTCGGGTCCCCTAGAACTGGAGTTACAGATGGCTGTGAGCCATCATGTGTGTGATGGATACCAAACCCAGGTCCTCTGGAAGAGGACTTTGTCCCAGGCTCTGCAAGCTTCTTTTCTATAATCGCAGAATCGATGCCTGAATTTGACAATTAAAACTTTTGTAAGGGGATGGAACGTGGCAGAGGTTAAGAGCACTGACTGTTCTTCTGGAGGACCTAGGTTCAACCAACACCCACATGGCACACAACAGCCAGTAACTCCACTTCTAGGGGACCTGACACCCTCTACTGGTCTCTGTGTGTAATATACAGATGTGGTACACTAATACATGTAGGCAAAACACATATAGAACACACATACAAACACTTACATAGAACATTATATATAAACACCTTTCTCTAGTTCAGGTGAACAGCTAACAGGGCAGAGAGTCCTTCCACAGCAGAATGCCTGCTTAGCAGATATGAGGCTCAGGGCAGTGCAAAAAGTTAGAACACTAAAAACTAAGGAAGTTTTGGGGCTGCTGAGATGGCTCAGCAGCTAAGAGCTCACAACCATCTGCAATCTGGCTCCAGGACTCTGATGTTCTGAGCCCCTATGGGCACCTCCACTCGTGCACACACCAACATGTAGACACACACCTACACAGATGAAACATCCTAATAAAAACAAAGATTTTAAAAAACGAAGACATTTCCTACTCCTATTTGTGCTTTTTCATATTTCTCCATTCAGAAAATATTAACGAATGAGTGATTGATGAATGACCCATGGCTCCTAGCTGAGTCTAACAAGCACACTTCTTTGCGAAATGAAATCCACACGTGGTTACGTATACACAGAATAGGAAATCCTTGAGGGACAAGAGAGGGGAGTAAGCACTTAGAGACTGTCATACATCGCATGTTCCCGAGAGTTACCGACCTCGCCAAACAAGCCAATGGGATTCCTGTTATCCAGGAGAGAAACCAGAGCCGTGTGTGGTGCAGAATGTGTCCCAGGTGCCCCAAACAGAACTCGAAGAGGCAGACTGAGCTGGGTTCACCCACCCCCAAGTCCTAGCCCTCTTTCGCCCACATGCTCGCTCCCTGTGTAAAGTTCAAATCAGAAAAAACAGCTGGCTTCGTTAATAAAACATAAGTTAAGCACACAAGTCCGTTTTATGTATTCTTTTAAAAAAACTCTCCTTGAACTGCTGGTCAGTCAACAGGGATCCTCTTTGCATATAGGACAGGAACAAGGTGAGCGTCCTCATGGTGAAAGGGAAGGTTAGAGAAAGGGGCCGCGCGGAGAAAGCCATGTCAAGAACAACAATATATATTTGCAAAGGGAAAATTTCAAAGGCAAAGAAGAAAATGCTGACATTAGGGAATGAGTTGTGCTAGAACCGAAACAATGCAAACCGAAACAATGAAATGCCACCTCGAACAACTAGATACGCCACACGTGTGCGCGCTCCCGTGCGTGTGTATGTATCTGTATGTGTGGTGGTCGCTGAGGATAGCCAGGGCACAGTGGGCATCCCCTTACTCTTATGGCCAGGCGGATGTATGGGTATGACCCTATTGGAGCTGTTCCAGAAGGTGACCCTTTGAACCTTCCTCCACTGAGTCCTCCGCCTCTGGAAACTGTGCATTTATGCACACAAAAATGCATACCTAGACAGTGCTAATTTTAACATTTTTGTGAATAAATATTTTTTTCACAATAGCCTAAATAAAACAAGTAAATGGAATAAGGTACATCTGCATGATGTATTAGCAGGTAGGCATTAAGAATTATGGTCTTGATTGTTTATGTTTGTTTGAGACAGTCTCACTTTGGGGTCTCGCCAGCATTCACTGCTCAGCCTCAGGAGGGCGCACGAGAGAACAAGGCTGTTATAGCAGACGTGAGGCTGACAGAAAGGAGGTTCCTGTTCCATGGGGCAGGCAGGCAGTCTCCTTATCTAAGAACCAGCGGGATTCATTGATAAACTGCATAGGACAGGTAAAGGAAAAGACGATGATCAGAATGACACCAAGATTTCTGCTACGAGCATCTGGCTAGTTGCTGACGTCATTCCTAGTCCTGGGAAAGGACCAGGGATTGAAGGACCGAGAGATGCTCCTAGATCAGCCGGGAAGAGGTGGGAAATCGAAGGGGGTGTGTGTCTGGAGCTCAGGAGAGGCTGGCAAGTAATTTCTCATTTGGGATTTGTTTTGTGTTGACTCTACACCTGTTGAGCCCTGTCTGAAGCCACCTGGGATGCTGTAACAAGATGCCACAGGCCGGTCAGCTTATAAACAACAGGAACTGATATCTCATAATCCTAGAGTCTGGAAGTCCCAGAGAAGGCCCAAGTCCTGGTTCATGGCATCTTTCAGTTGTACGCTCATGTGGAAGAAAGGGTGAAACAATCCAGAACCCTTGGTCCACCCCCATGCTCCATCCCTTTCTGAGGTAGGATATTACCTCGCAACTTTGTCAGGCCTGGAACTTGCTATGCTGACCAGGCTGGTCTTGAGCTCAGAGATCTGTCCAGCCTCTGCCTCCAGTGCTAAGATTAAAGGCGTGTGTCATCAACACCAGACTCCTCTGACTTCTTTTAAATGGACCCTACACCATCCACAAGGGGCTCTGCCCATGTAATCAAATCACCTCTCAAATGCCCTGGCTCCTAACACTGTCGACTTGTGGCTTAGGACTGTGACACACGAATTCTGCAGACATGTAAACACTCAGTCAGGAGTAGCAGGTCTTGTGAGCCAGGGAATGGCAGTGTGTTCAGAAGGATGAACATGGTAGCTGTCAAGCCAGAGGCGTTTGCCAGTACACGTGGGAGACTCTCGGTTCAGCAGTGGCCTGGCCGTTCGGTGGGCAGTGAAGGGATGTGAGCATTACTGAGTCTCTGCTGAGAGGGAAGGGAATGGAGGCGAGGGTGACCTGCAGTTTGTAACTCGGAAAACACTCAGGTAAGACTTGCTCGGATGAGGGGTCGAACATACAGGCAAGATGAGCTGGGAGACCGCAGGTGTGAAGAGACACTGGCATGGACCAGAAAGAATGTTTTCTATGCTGTAAGAGAGGAAAGCACATCTAAGGCCGACCCAGGGAGGTGACATTGCTAAGCTATGTGTCACTCTGCTTCCCTATGAAGTCAGAGGACCCAAGACTCAGGGGTGAATGTTCCCAACAGTCACAGTGTGAGAGAGGGCTTTTCTGGGACCTTTCTGGGGAACCCCACATGAACCCTGTGACTCTCAGTCATAACTCCACGGAGCACCCGTCACCAAGAGCTCTCTTGCTGCTGATGCTCACAGAGCATGCCCACCAGACTTCTGCAAAGGGCAGAGCTACCACGTGCTGGCAACAGAGTCTCCAATTTTATGAATTGTTTTTAAACATCCCTCCCTCTGTTTTTGGCATGTCTCTGGAAGCATCAAATTCACATGGTGGTTTGAGCCAAGCAGAGCATGTGGTTTTACAGCACACAGGTCTGTGAAGATGAGTTCCATGGGAGTTAATCAGGCCTGAGCAGAGGAGCCCTGCAGTGACAGCACCCAAGGCATCAATCCTATCCCGGCTGAGCTGACCCAGGGGAGAGGAGCCCGGCCAGCCTAGCAAGCAACAGCTGAGGGAGATGGGCTCGCCTCTTGTCTTAGGGTTTCTACTGCTGTGAAGAGACACCATGACCACAGCAACTTTTATAAAGAAAACATTTAATTGGAGCTGACTTACAGTTCAGAGGTTCAGTCTATTATTGCCATGGCGGGAAGCATGGTGGCGTGCAGGCAGATACGGTGCTAGAGAAGGAGCTGAGAGTTCTACATCTTGATCCTCAGGCAGCAGGAGAGATTGAGACACTGAGCCTAGCTTGAACATCTGAAACATCAAATCCTGCCCCCAGTGACACACTTCCTCTTACAAAGCCACACCTACTCCAAGGCCACACCTCCTAATAGTGCTACTTCCTATGAGCCTGTGGGGCCATTTTCTTTCAAACTATCACATCCGTGATTCAGGACCTGTGCCTCAGTGAATTAATGATCGTGGAACAATGGGATGTTCTGGGCACTCTCCACTGAAGCAAAGTGAGCTGACTCAGTCCCAGGACCCCACACAGAGCGTTGCATACAACTCTAAATTTCCATCATCAATAACAGCATACAAAGGAAACAGATAAATTTGTGTTATGGAAACTCGTCTACAGTCTAGAATTCATGGTCACACATTAGGGTGCCAATCTTCAAAATTCTCAGAGCAGAGTTACCAAAAAGGAGAAGTTGGAAGAGCTGCAGAGAGAGCTCCCCTTGATGGGAGGAAAGTCATCAAGACCAGGAAAGTCTACGGGAACATATTAGAGGTAATAGCATCTGGCTCACAGAAAGCCAGGAATAGCACAGACTTCCATCAGCCAGGCTAGAAAGTCCCACGACTTGGTGGGCCTCCAGACAGAGTCATGAAGCGGCAGGCTTTAGTAGCTGAGAATAAATACTTTGGAGCAGATTTCAGCATCCCACCTTTAAGTTTTAGAGTTTAATTCTAAAGGGTGCAGATGGTTTCCAAGTAACTGCATCCCAGAATAAGCTCAACAGAAAACACAGGAAGACAAAGGTAGCCAGCATCCCACAGTGTAGATTCACAGTATCTAGGTTCAACTAACAACCAAAGTCACCAGGCACAGACCTCAGAAAGAGCAGGCCCACAGTGAAAATAAAAACTCAACCCAGACTGGCCCAGAACTCAAAGAGACACAGAGGCACTGGAGAAAAACAGGACCACAATTTCTAGACCAACCCACTCAGAACACTGAGATGTAGAGGATGTAACAAGGGCTAAACTCTTAGAGGAAGAGGTTGTGTGGGGTTAAAAACAAAACGACAACAAAATCTTGGATGGATAAACGCAAGATAAGACGTGAAATTCTTACAACCCAAGGAAAGCAGCCCACAGCTGCCTCACCTTTAACCTGGAAGGCAGGAGGCTGGTACTCCAAACCACCACGAGAAATGCATCCTGCTACCGCGATGGTAGCTTAGACAACTGGATTTCTCAGCCTCATCATCACCTCACAGGAATGCTTTCAACTGTGTAGCCCATCACTGCCAGAAACACCGCCAAGCAGCATGTGTTTACGGGCACACATACTACCAAAACGGGTCCTGTCCTGGGCCGTGGGCCAATTATCTTAAAAAGTGTTGTCTTGTACAAAGTACATTCCTCAACCATTACAAAGTTAACTAAAAACCCAACCAAACAAAAATGGAGGACATCTCTCCATATATTCACAACTTCTAGAAAGAAAAGTAAGAGAAACTTGAAAGTACTTTTACAATGAATGAAAAATGTCCACATAAGTCAAAAGTTAGGATTAAAAAAAATCCTCTGAATGGGTAGGATGGCTCCCAGAAGGCGAGAGAGACTGCCATGGATTCAAGGTCACCCTGGGTCCCAGTGAGCACCTGGGCTACCAGGACTACAAAGTAAGACCCTGTTTCAAAAATAACAAACAAACTATTCATTGATTTATCTGTAGTACAAAACTCATATGCCTTCCATAGTTAATTGTTTAGTGAAGTAGTTCTCAAGGTTGAGTGTCAAAATCATCCTAAGGGCTTTGGCTTCTTGTTTGTTTTTAAATTTCCTTATACAAAGCGCCTCCCCCACCTTAACCGTGACAGGGTATCACTGTAGCCCTAGCTGTCCTGTTCCTCTCTAAGATCATGAAGTGTGTATGCCAAAGTCACTTTGGAGGTGGGACAAAACGACAACAAAATCTTGGATGGATAAATGCAAGATCAGACTTGAAATTCTTTATTTTTTAACACCAATATTCTATTAATCTATAGTCTATTAATCAAGTCTATTGATTAATGTGGAGGGGTGCTGGGGACTCAAGGCCTGGTGCATGCTAGGGTCTACCATGAAGATACGTCCCCAGCAACCAAATCTAACTCTTAAGAGGGGGTCAGCTGTGGGCCTTAGTCACAGCCCTCATAAAACAGCAACTGCTCGGTGTTACCTATTTATAAGTTGCCTGTTTTCATTACCTTTGAAAATTTCCCTTTAAAAGATGTCTTTTTGGATATTATGGCTAATTTTATTTAATGTGTCAGGGAGCCTCAGCATGAGACAGGCCTGCCATCTCAGCAAATTCTGAAGTATAGAATATTGGCTCACGGGAAGCCTGACCGCTGGGGCCTGCCCTGTCACTCCGTGACCGCCTGTTGGCACGGAGAGCGCCACATGCTGTGGCAACAGAGCTACACACCCTCACCTCCTCCAGCTCACCAACTGTTCTGGGTGCCCTTCACCCTGTGGTATTGTGTTAACCCATACACCTGGCATGTTCTTCACGGGGCCCCCATCTTGCCCCAGATCCAGCCCTCAGGGATGAAGCAAGGTGAGGGACGGTGAGTATTCATAAATAAATGCCATCCAGCAAGGGACACCTGTCATGCCAAATGACTGCAGTTTCTGACATAAAAACCATCAAAAGCACACTTGCCACGGGCAATACTTTTCTCCCAGCTACAAGGGACACAGAAAACAAATGGCAAGTGTCAGGTTTTCCCATGAGTACCCATACTGACTTTTAAGAAATCAGATCGGTTCATCAGACCCAGAAACTATGCCACTCAAGACTGGCAGGCTATCCTTAGAGGCGTCTTAGTTACACTTCAAGGACAGACTCCAAGAGAGAGCTGAGGGTCTACCATGTGGCAGGTGCCTTACCGGGCTCAGTCCCGCTGCTGGAGGAATGGATGTTACCCACCCAGCTGTCTGGGATGGATGGAATGGCACCCTTGACTCCAGGAGGTCTGGGGACAGGCAGCAAAGGTAACACACAGGACACGGGGCTTGGGCTGAGCAGACCGGAGGGGGATCAGTTACTGGCTTCATTGTGAAGGGCTGGGTAAGAACATCTCTGAATTTGTCTGCTGTGAATTACAGATGGGAGGACACCCCCCCCGGAGGAATAAACCAAGCAGAGATTGGTAACTGGGGTGGGCATGCATCAAATCAGGGCCGTGGCATGTCCTGTTTTGGTATAGTTCCAGAGCAAATGGGCTGTTTTAAGTAGGGAAAAAAAAAACATCAATGCAGAATTATATTTCATGGTATGTAAAAGCCACAGGAAACACAAACTTTCATGGCCATAAACAAGGTGGGTTTTTCCATGTGTGTGCTAGTGCAGGTTCACATGTAATGGTATCATTCCTCAGCCGACAGTCTAAGTGCAGGCTCACATGTAACAGCCAGGTATCATTCCTCAGCCGACAGTCTAAGTGCAGGCTCACATGTAATGGTATCATTCCTCAGCCGACAGTCTAAGTGCAGGTTCACATGTAATGGTAACATTCCTCAGCCGACAGTCTAAGCGCAGGCTCACATGTAATGGTATCATTCCTCAGCCGACAGTCTAAGCACAGGTTCACATGTAATGGTACCATTCCTCAGCCGACAGTCTAAGTGCAGGCTCACATGTAACGGCCAGGTACCATTCCTCAGCCGACAGTCTAAGCGCAGGTTCACATGTAATGGTACCATTCCTCAGCCGACAGTCTAAGTGCAGGTTCACATGTAATGGTAACATTCCTCAGCCGACAGTCTAAGTGCAGGCTCACATGTAATGGTAACATTCCTCAGCCGACAGTCTAAGTGCAGGCTCACATGTAATGGTATCATTCCTCAGCCGACAGTCTACCTTACTTTCAACACCAAGCCTCTCACTAGCCTAGAACTCAGCCGTCAGGCTAAGCAGGCTGGCCCACAAACCCTGGGACCTGCCCGTCTTGGCTCTACATGGGATGGTCACTTGGAGCACGGCACACCCTTTTGCTCACATAGTCTGTGTGGCCAGGGCAGAGGTGTCCAATAAGGTCTTTCTTCCATCAGAGCAGCCAAGTTCTGCTGAGCCCTCCTGGTCACCAGGCCTCCACTTCAGGCTTCTGTGCACACTGTTATCAAAAGTTACCTTTGATCAGCCTCAGACCCATGTTCCAATCAGCCAGCGTGTAAGTACAAGGTCTTGATGCTTCGATCAATAGCACTCCAGGCAAAGACCCAACCTATTTTTTTTTAAGGCTGATAAAAAGACTTCTCTGCTCTACAGAGAGATCCTTTGGGAACAGAAACTGCCTGGACCAGAGGGCAACAGGAAGCACACTCACTATGGCCACAGCAATGACCTCTGCTAACTGAGAAACTACAGGACAAGTGCCCAACTGACTATTTAATCATCACCACTTTCTTGTTGACGGCCTCAAGAAACAAATCTTATACTATAGAAAGCCTTCATTTTCCTTCCTAGGAAAAACAATGTTCTGGGTTGGAGGTGGAGTTCTGTGGTGGAGTTGTCTGAGCATGGGCTTGACCCTGGGTTTGATATGATGTGAGAGAGGGAGGGAGGGAGGGAGGGAGGGAGGGAGGATGGTACTTGGCTTGAGTATTCAAAACAATGAGAAGAGAGGCAACAGGAATTCAAGTTTCCAGAATCTGACACCTTCTCACCCAGGGTCAAAAGGCATAACCCTAGTCTGGCAGGGACCTGAAGAACATCTGAGAGTTCCCCATGTATCCCACACAGAAAACTACGCAAAGCTAACTAAGGCAGTCCCAGGATTGGGCAGCTGTGAACGGCCTTCTGTTGGGGCTTGAACGGCCTTCTGTTGGGGGCTGTGAACTCCAGACCCTGAATTTCCTGTAAACATCTTGTTATGCTTACAGCTGCTTTGAGTAAAACAACTTGTTTTCCTGTGTTTGCAGCTGCTCTGAGCACGAGACCTTCAGGGGACGTCAGGGGAGTAGTTTCTGGTGGGTTTGGCTGGGGCGTGGCTATCAGTCAAGGATTCCTATATAGTCTGCCCTGGACACACTAAAGGGGGCATTCTTGGGGAATTAAGGGATGACCCATGTCTCTGTCTCTGTGTGTGTCAATCTCCAGGTCCTTGCCCGAGTTGCTAACAGTCCCTTGGTGCAGGCCATATGCTACAGGCATAGTACCATAGTATAAGTAGTACAGGTGCTACACGACCATAGTTCACGTAGTAGTATGGACAGTACAGCCTTCCAAAGGGAACCTGGCCCAGGTGATATCACAGCTGGGTATCATAGTGATGGCGAGCCCATGCTCCTTGTGGTACCACTCAGAGCAGTCCAGAGGAAGAAACACTCCACATATCCATCAAAGGAGAAACGAGGGCACAAGATATGGTGTACATAATACAGAGATGATACAGCATGAAAAATTGAGACAAATCTTGCTGTATGGATGACCCTTGGAGTGAAATAAGCCCACTCCAAGGTAAATAAATAGTGCAGGATGCCAGATACAGACATATGGAGGAGTCAGCTCTTAGAAACAGGAAACTGAATGGCAAGTGCCAGGGTGGGGAGCTGGGGCATGGCAAGTTGTACAGTTGGTTCGGAGAGGTGTGCAAAACGACTCTCTTCTGCACACACACCGAATGGCTGTGTACAAAGTCAGGACCATGAGACAAAATTAAAAATGGCTTTGACCATAGACCTCAAGCTACCCATTTGGTGTACACACACACACACACACACACACACACACACACACACACAGACAAAGGAATAGACTTCTCTGTAATCCAAGCTTCCAGCACCCCTCCCTAGGGCTGTGCTTCATGCGCACAGCCATGAGCATACCCGATTCTTTGGAACACTTTTCTCTCCATTTTACAGATGAGGAAAATGAGGCTTGGAAAGATGCCACAGTGTGTTCCCATCTTCCCATTGCCAAGAGGCTTGGCAAGGAGGTGACGATGAGGTGCAGCTGCCCCTGGTTACACAGCCTGGCACAAAGGCGGGAGGGAAGATGGAGATAATCACACTCCCCAGGCCAGGCACCAAGACTGTGCTCAGGGCCGCCAGATGATGCCACCAGCTGCAGCGCATGCTTGGGCCGTGAGGCTGTCACCGCATCATGAGGCTCACTGTGTGTTACGGTGAGTTTCCACTACGGTGATAGCCAATGCACACACACAGCACATGCTGTATCTGTAAAACTCAGGAAATTTCCAAAGGATTGTACCCCAAATTCAGCATCCAGGTAAAGAGATGGAGGCACAGCCAGAACCCCACTAGGACATCCACTGTTCTAAAGAGACAGAGGCACAGCCAGCACCCCACTCAGACACTGTTGATCACTTACAAGGTCTCCTTCAATGCTGCTGATCAATTTTATGAGAACAACTTGTTTTTTACCATTCTATGAAATCAGCTCCTAAGCAGAGACTGATGGGGATAGAACACAGAGGCAGGACAGAACGATGACAGAATTCCAGTCCTCCATCTCCCGCTTCCTACCAGAGTGTCTCTGCAGAACTTCCACAGCCTGAGCTCTGATACCAAGACAAGGAACTAATGAGAAGGTGAGGATAAATCTGAGACGGAGCGAGGCATGGCATACTACTCCTCAGAGCAGGTACGTGCAGATGGCTGCTCCTGTCTGTCACATGCTGTTTAGAATGGGTCCTGCCTGCCACTGTAGCAGAATGCCGTGGCACACGGTAAGTGCACATATACTGTTATGCATTGTAGTGTCTGAATGGGTGGGGAGTCTGGGAATCGAACCCACAGCCTGCATGTTTGCTACCACTGAGTTATAGCCCCGAGTCTCATGGTTCTATTTCCATTATCTATGAAGTTGGCACCTGTCTCTTTAAGCCATCACTGATACTTTTTGTTCTGCTTTTGTAAGTGTGCACATTTTTAAGGACGATCATGAGTCATAACAATCAAGCCACATTAGCTCCTTAAAGAAGTCCTGAAGCCTAGCAAAGAGACATTCCCATGGCTACACAGAAAGGCACTGAGTCGGAAGGGTGTGGCTGGAGCCCATTCTGCCATTGGCAAACTGACGACAGCCCATGTGTGGAGTCGCTCACAGACTCTCATGCCAGAGCCAACTTCAGCCGCAAAAGGCAATTCTGGTAGACAAGACTTGTATACTCCTGGGGACAGGAGAGCCATTAGCACCATGCAGCGATTTGGGCTTAGCAGGCTTGTTAGGAATAACAAGCTAGCCTGTCTTCAGGTGTTTGGGAAGCCGTTATTTTAACATTAAATGGGCTTATGAAACAACGCTGCAGCCAATGGCAATGCTCCGACCTGACTACACGGTAATCGCTTGTTTCTGGACTCTCATCCAAAGCTGTACACCTCTAATGAACAGGAGCTTGTCCTCTTGCCATCTGACTCCTCAACTCACGCTTCTTCTATATTCACGACTCAGTGGAGACACCAAACTGTCAGGGAAATGGGGACTTACGAGTTGGCAGGTCTGGGGCCACTTGCCACAACATCAAAGAAAGGACCGGGCCAGGGAAGCTTACGATTATGGCCCAGACTAAAAAACAATGGCACAGGCTGGGAATAAAGTTTGCGTAGCCTAGTGTATGAAAAATTTTAGACGTCACTGCAAACCAACACTGAGAAAAAGGTGGGGCTAATGGCAGATGTTTGGCAGTGGGATCAGCGGAGCAACATCACCTGCCTCACTTTAGGTTCCCGGTTCATGTGCCAGTGGCTGTGGGCAGAGCACAGGACAGCAGACAGGGCCTCCGCATTGCCCATATCTTTCCCTGGGATACACTCTTCTCAGGGTTTGACTTTGCCAGCGCTGGCTCCCTCTAACTATCATCGGCTCTGCCTTTGTCGTCCTCCTTCAGCGTGTTCTTTCCGTCTCAGCCTCTTTCCTTACTTTTCTGATCTTATTTCAGAGTTTCGGTTGATTCTTAAAACAATACCAGTTGTCTAGACTCCAAACTTCTACTCCTATGCTCTAAGAATTCACCGTCTAGTCTGCTTATTGGCCACGCCCACCAGCGTGGGACCTCCTGATGTGCCCTAGCTCAGGTGAGGGTGAGATCTGCCTTCTCCCAAACACGGTCCTCTGCTAGCCTTCCCCTCTTCCACCCACAGGCACTGTAACCCACTCAGACCACAAGCTGGGCCACTCTGAGCCCTGCTCCCCTCACTGCTCCAACAATCCCACCTAATCCTAGCGCCTACCCACCACGCTTCAGGTTCTAGGCCACACTAACACAGCAGGTCCTGATGGCTGTCCTGAGCCCAGATTGTCCTACTGCAGGCAGATACAGTGGCCTTCCGAATCCAGGAATCAGTCGTGCCCCACGCTGCCTCAAATGCACCAGCAGCTGCCCAAGCCAGCAACCTGTCACGGCCCTGGAAATCCAAAGTGACGGCTCCTGAGCACTGCAGTCAGACAGGAGGGACCCACAGGAGTTGGCATCAAACACACAAGTGGGATTTGACAACTGGGTATGACAATATGAGAATAACTTATTCATAGTTACTGAGATGAGCTATATAGTAAATGATAATGCCTTGGATAGAAGCGTAAATAAAATACATCTTAAAACATATTCCTCCCAGTTGATTATGATCTCCTCTGTAAACTACAGAAGAGCTAGAACGATGTGGGGGGGAGCAGAGGGGTGGCTCAGCAGTGAAGAACGCTGGCTGGTTTTCTGGGAGACCTAGGTTTGATTCTCAGCAGCCACATGGATGCTCATAACTGCCTGTCACTCAAGTACCAGGGGATCCAACGCCCTCTTCTGGCCTCCACAAGCATTGCATCCGCATTGTATACAGATATGCATGCAGGCCAAAAAACCACCCAAATACCTGTGGGTCGTGACCCCTCTGTGAGAGAAGGCAGGACAGAGGTAGGCTCTTTCCAGCCTCAGACACTGCTGGCAGAGGCACAAATTACCTGTACACGTATTTTGGGATATTTATCCAAATATATACTTAAAATGCAAACTAGTGCTCTCTGGGAGTTTTCCTTCTATTTACTCCTACATGGCCCGAGAGGTAGGGATTCCTCCTCACCCCTACTATGAACAGTGGGAAGGGGGGATGTTCAGCTGGTGTCCCCGGTGTCTCCTACCATGATCTTTTTGTGGTCAGGGAACTCCAGGCCGAAGTAGTCGCCCTCCACGAGATTGAGGTGGTTGCACACGGCATCGAGCAGCACCTTCCCGGGAGCTCGTTGCTGTGGATAGAAAGAACCGGTGTTAGAAACGGCCTCTGCTGTGTGTGGCCAGGCATGCAAACCACACTGCTTCCGGTTCCCGCATCAGCGGGGCTCACAAGGGGCACGCAGGACTTGCCACCATCCGCTCTGTGACATCCTGGGTGCCACTTCTGTGTCTGTGTTCTTGCTGACTCCGGATGGAGATAAAGCAATTTCCCCCTACCTCAACCCAGCCACAGCATCTTTCCTTTTCTACTAATAAACTGCCTTCGGTTTTGAGAAGGAGTGTGTCATGGTGTGCCGCAGTGTGCC
>PVIU01010127.1:0-49733 GCA_004026605.1 Ondatra zibethicus
GTGGCGGGCCTGTCAAATATTTGGGAAATCCATTTGCTTTAGCAGAGGGCAAAGTCTGTCTCATTGTTGTCCCTCCCTTCTTCCCAGCTCCCATCCCTGTGGTAACCTTGTTCCCAGTCCCTCTTCAGCATATGGTGCTAGTTTCCAAGAGCAAAGTAGAATAGGGAGCACCCACCGAAGGTCACACATCTGGCACTGTACCTTCTTTCCTGTCCCTGCCACTGGCAGCAAAGTGATCTTGGCAAAGCTCGACCTTCCTTTGAGTCTCTAATGAAGTGAGCAATTTGCTGACTGTCTTCTTTCATGATGTTCTGTGGTTTTTCTGAGGAAATTTACAAGGCTGTACTATAGTAAGGCATGGTAATTGGGGGAAAGTCTCAGAAAAAACAACCGAGTAGGAGCAGGGGACAGGTAGTGTTTTAATTACTTTTCTTTCTTTCTTTTTTTTTGGTTTTTTGAGACAGGGTTTCTCTGTGTAGCTTTGGAACCTGTCCTGGAACTAGCTTTTGTAGACCAGGCTGGCCTCAAACTCACAGAGATCCGCCTGCCTCTGCCTCCCAAGTGCTGGGATTAAAGGCGTGCACCACCACCGCCCAGCAAAGGAAGGGAAACCGAAGGCAGTGTTCCATGATGTGGTTCTCGTGAGGTCATCCCTCAGTGATATGGGACTTTTGAGTGACACAGCTCTTTCTGAGTCACCCACACCCTGTAAGTCACCCTTCACTGTACTTTCTTTCTTTCTTTTTTTTTTTTAAAGATTTATTTATTGTGTACACAGTGTTCTATCTGCATGTATGCCTTCAGGCCAGAAGAGGGCACCGGATCTCATTACAGATGGTTGTGAGCCACCATGTGGTTGCTGGGAATTTAACTCAGGACCTTTAGAAGAGCAGTCAGTGCTCTTAACCACTGAGCCATCTCTCCAGCCCCTTAATTACTTTTCTTTTGCTGTTACAAAACACCATGATCAAGGCAACTTATAAAAGACAGCATTTAACTGGGCTTCTGGTTTCAGAGGGTTAGGATCCATGATGCTGAAGTGAAGGCATGGTGACAGGAACAGCTGAGAGCTCACATCTGCATGTTCAGGCAGGAAGCAGAGACAGAAGGAACATTGGAAATCAGAAAAGTTTTTTGAACTCTCAATGCCTGCTCTAGTGATACACCTCCTCCAACAAGGCCACACCTCCTAATCCTTCCCAAACAGTTCCACCAACTGGGGATAAGGAATTCAGACATAAGAGTCACTGGGGGCCATTCTCATTCAAACCACTACAGGTAGTAGGAGTTCCCAGGTTAGTATCTCAGGGCACAGTCTCAGGCAGGTTCACCCAGAAGGCAGCTCTTAGGTGGCAGAGATAGTGCGGGAGAAGGAGAAAGTGTTTTGTTTTGTTCTCTCTCCCTCTTTCTCTCTTTCTCACTCTCTTTCCCCCTCCCTTCGTCTCTCTCCATCCCTCTCTCTGTCTCTGTGTGTGTGTCTGTGCCTCTCTCTATGTGAGTTGTGTGTATGTGCTTACATGTGTATATGGATGTGTATACACATATGTGTGGCAGTCCTAAGTTGACACCAGGTATCTTCTTTGATAACACTCCATGTTATTTGTTGAGACATGGCCTCTCACTAAACCTGGAGTTTCGGAGTCTGGCGAGTCTAGCTGGCCAGCTTGCCCCTGGAATCCTATCTCTGCCTCCCGAATGCTGGGACTACAGGTAACCAACACACTACCCTGACTTTTAAGTGAGTTCTGGGGACCTGAACCCCAGCCCTCATACTTGTGCTCTCCTAACCATCTCTTCAACCTTTCCTTTCCTCTATTCCACTTTCCTGTCCTCTTCTTTCTATTCCTCTCCTCCTTACCCTTCTCATTCTTTCTCTTCCCCTTCCAGCCTCCCCCTCCCTCTCCTCTTTCTCCTCCTCTGCCCTTCCCCTCTCTTTTCTTCTTTTTCTCTTATTTTTCTTCCATGGGGTGTAAAGAGCTGAAGGCTGGTTCCCCACTGCATGGATAACTGCCATATGAGGGCTACCCTGTAATCATAGCCCTAAGACCCATCTCCTTTCCAGCTCTCTTGGCCTCATACTCCACCCTTCAGCTTCCTGGCACCCTTGGGTGGGAAGGGAAGTTCCTTTAACTGTTTCACCCTCTGAGCCCACTGCCCTCTGCTGTCAGCTGAAAAACTCACAGTGAAGACAGCCTACAGATGAAGTCCACAAACCTTTGATCTTAAGGTCATTGGGTTTGAGCCTGGGAGCCTCTGCTCTCATAGACAAGCTAGCCAAAAGCGAACTCCCCCCACTGTTTCCAGCCTGGGTCCCACCTCCCAGTCTCTCCCACCTGCCAGGTTTTCCCACCAATGGACCTTTAATCCAGTGTAACTGCCAATAGGTACTGGTCTGGAGTTCTCTTAGTAGTTCAGCTGGGATGCTAAGGACATCTGTGTCCTGACCCCTATTTGCCTGGTGACAGGAGCTGCATATTGGGGACACATTCTCTTGGTGCTCAATATTCTGTTTGCCTGGACTGAGTCTTGCAGACCTTGGCAGGGGATGTTGTTTGAAAGGCACTGGGGTTCCTGCCTCTTCTATCTACCCAGAAAAAAAAAAAACTTGGATAGTGATGGATGCAGTGTTTTGTTCAGATGCCAAGGATAGGACAAGGGAGTGGTCCAAGGAAGGAATTATTTTTCCCTTTATTTTTGATAGTTTCATGCATATATACAATGTATTATGGTTATATTCACCCTCCCTTATTACTGCCCCCCGTTATCCCCGCCTTCTTCTCTCAACCCCTTCTTCCTGACTAGTTCCCCCCCCTTAACCATTAGCAGCCAACAGCTCTTTAGGGAAAGGTGGGACCTCGTGGACACCTCCTCTATCTGTGATGGAATTTTGAAGGGCAGCATCCACAGAGGCTGTGTGTTCATGGTTGCATGGGCCATGTCGTATCTGGATGGCAGTGTTTTATGTCTGTCCCCCCATCCTCTGGCTCTTAAATTCTTTCTGCTCTTTGGGTAGTCATTTCTACTCTGTTGTCCAGTGCCTCCCACTGGCTGCTGTTAGTGTGGATAAGTTTCTGTTCCTAGGATCCGCTCGGCAAACTCCTGACTTTCTGTGCCTGGCTAAGCAAGAACATGATGTGTTGATATCTCCCAGTCACCAGCTAAATAAAAGTCATTTGGCAGGAAGAAGTACAGGCCACTAGGTTGCTGCTGGCAAGCATGGACTGTTATTTCGTTTTGTCATTTATTTGGGTTTTTTGTGGGGTGGCAGTTTTGATTTTTTGCACAGTTTAAGACTTTTTTTTTCTCTTTTCTTTCCCTAAAACAAAACAAAATTTGGCCTCCAGGTCACAATTTTTTGCCTCAGCTTCCCAAGTGCTAAGATTATATTCATGGACTGCCACATGCCTTTTGTTTAGATTTGTTTTGTTTTTGAGACAGGGTTTCTCCACTGTCCTGGAATGTCCTGGAATTCACTATGTAGTTCAGGCTGGACTTGAACTCACAGAGATCTTCCTGCCTCTGCCTCCTAAATGCTGGGAATAAAAGTGTTTGCTACCTTGCCTGACCGTCTCACGTGGTTTTAAAGGCAGTGTAGCATAGGTTAGCCTCAACATTCACCTTCTGGTCCTCCAGACACTTTTTGACTTTTGGAATTATAGGAGTGCATCACTACACCAGGGTTTATGTAGTGCCCAAGATAGAACCCAGGGCTTCACGCATGAGAGCTACATCCCCAGCCTCTAAAGGGAATGTCTTACCCCAGGTTTCTAGACTTGGTTTTGTGATGGTCTAAGATAGCCAGCACTATACTCATGGAAGCTTAAATCTCAGGAAATTTTCTAGCACAGGTAAATGGGGATTGTTTCTCTGGACACTGTAGTGTAGCTCTAAGAGAGAGAGAGGGAAGTTCCTGGTAATGTCAAGCGGTAGGCTGGACTCAGGAGAGACTGAGGACCCAGTAACTCAGTGCCGCTTCTCAGCAGCTCCAGTTGCCGTAGAGAACTAGAATGCTTGGGCTAAATGGCCACAGCTCTGCAGATTCCTAGACGTTATCAGTGCCAAGTCCTGATGTGATTCTTTGAAGCGGCCAGTTAGGGGCAGTGGCGGGGGCGGGGAGGACACAAAGGACAAGCCTATGACAACACCAGCATGCGTTGGTCTGTTTGACTCTATCATGATCTGTAAAGAATGTCTCCCCCACAGAGCACAGAGCCTGAGAAACCCCAGGGCTTGGCCAACCACTCTGGCAGTGCTGTGAGGGGCTGGGCCTGCCTGCCTCAGGTCAGGAAAGCCACTGCAGGGACACTCAGGGAGAAGAATGCTGATGTAGCCTGGGACCATGCTTTTCAGTGCCTCCATGGCCCCAAGACTCTTCTTACAGGACAGACAGCTCCCTGTCACAGGTTACAGGCAAAAGTCTGGTAACTCCTCTATCCCAACCCTCAACTCACAGGGAAATTGACAGCCTCCTAACATAGGCCCTAAAAATATGTCTATAAAGTAAAGTTGTTCCTTAGATGTATACAGACAAAAGTCTGAGGCCCTCAAGGAGGATACATCCTCTTGTACTTAAAGCTATACCCCTCAATGCCAGGGGTATCCAGAATGAGCGAGGCATGGTCTTTCCCTTAATGGGGCTGTCCAAGGGAGGAGGCTGGCAGCCAGGGTAACAAACTTGTCTGAAGTAAGCATCAGACACACCAGAGACCACTGTTGTGGGGCTCCCTATCCAAAGGTGGTCCATGGATTGCAGGGTCACAGGGCAGAGAAGAACCCAAACAGAGGACAGTAAGAGCCAGGCTTGTCAGGGGAGGGAAAGACAACGTGGGTGTTCCAGCACAAACTGACATAGGATAAATTGTTACGCATCCGTATTAGTTATCTTTCTGTTGCTGCGGAAGGCATGATGACCAAAAGCAGCATAAAGAAGAAAGGGTGGATTTTGGCTTACGGTTCCAGAGGGCCGGAGTCCCTAATGCCTGGGAAGACATGACAGCACGCAGCAGGAGCAGGGAGCTGGCTGGTCACATTTTCTCTCCATCCACGGGCAGCAGAGAGGTTTCACAGAAAGTGAGGCAATTCTCAAAGCCTGCTGCCAGTGGTATACTTCTTCCAGAAAATCTGAACCTCCTAAAGGTTCCAAAACTTCTCCGAACAATACGTATGCCTCTGGGAGATGCCTTCCACTCAAATCACCACGCCTTAAGGATTTCAAAATGGCAGCTTCAGAACATTAACATGGAAGAAACCCTCTGCACAAGAACCCTATGTTACTGCACAGGCCAAAGGCTCATCAAGACACCCCTGGGCATGGCCTCCATCAGGGGCAACCTGGCATAAGCAACTAGAAAAGGGTGAGAGACCTCGGGCTGGCAATCTTAGGACTGAGTTCATTCTGAGGTGTCTTTTTCTATGTGTGTTCTTACATTTGAATGCCTTTGGGTCATTTGCTGTTCAGTTCCCTGTTCGGTTGCTGTTCTGTGGTGATCTGCCACAGAGATTGTCGCGTGCTCAGCCTGGTGGGCTCATTTTAGTGTCTGCTTGCCTCCTAGAAGCAGCTGAGTCAAGACTTCTGAATAGAGAGAGCTGTCAAAAAGTAAGAATGGTTCCTTGAGGCGGTGGTGCACGCCTTTAATCCCAGCACTGGGGAGGCAGAGGCAGGCGGATCTCTGTGAGTTCAAGGCCAGCCTGGTCTATAGAGTGAGTTCCAGGACAGTCGGGGCTACACAGAGAAACTCTGTCTTAAAAAGACAAATAATAATAATAATTAAAATAATAATTAATAATAAAAAATAAATAAAAAGAAGAAGTAAGAATGGTGATGCTGGAGGGCTGTGATGCATGATGGGAACTTGAGACCTCACATGGTAGTTAGAGATGGCCAGTTACTAAGATCTTAAGCAGATATATATTATGGGAAATCAGCTCTTACATAAGATCATGGGTAGGCAGGCTGGAAGGAGGTGAATCATCAACAGGAGAACTGGTGTCACCGGCATGAGCCACGCCAGTGGCATTGAGTTCTACACGAAGTCTGTGGTGGAGGGGAAGGGCTGTGAGGGGTGGTGAGGAGGAGAGAGAATGGATGCAACTCACAGACCACTTGATAAAGCATGGGAGGAGGAGATGTCAGGATTACCCCAGCTTCTGGCTTGGTTAGTGGGTATCGTGCTGTGTCAGGAAATACAGGTGGAGTAGAATGTGAATAAGGGAGCAAGTGAGTATGCTTGTCAGTAATACAGGTGTGGGGAGGCAGAAGGACACCCAGGGACAGATGTCAGGCAGGCCATCGGATGTACCATGTTGGAGACCCAGACAGGGCTCTGTGTCTTCAGTAGGAGCTGATGGGAGCAAATGAAACACCTGGGAGGGGATTGGGGGCTGAGAAGTTACATAGGGGGATGGGATGGGATGGGGACTGTGCGACAGTGGCTTGTACCACCTCCTGAGATGGGTGGGGGTGCCACAGATGGCCCTCAGTGCCTGACCCAAAGAGAAGCTTGACTAGACTAGGAAGATGACAGCATCCCTGAGAAGCAGTGGCAGGCAGAGAGAGGCCAAAAGCACATAGGCATGGTAAAGGGAACACCCCGTGGGATGAAGGAATGCCTTGCAGAGAAGTACTCCTTCGAGCTGACGGTGGGACAGGGGACATAAGTTTGCTGCTCTCATCATCTAAGATATGACATGCAAGCAAGTGTATGTACTAAAGGGGAAGGAGGCTTCCCCTCATTCCTGGTAATCTGTGTAGGAAGGACTGTCTGCCTTGAAGCCCTGTGGATAAGCAAGTGCATGTACTAAAGGGGAAGGAATCTTCCCCTCATTCCTGGTAATCTGTGTAGGAAGGACTGTCTGCCTTGAAGGCCTGTGGATAAGCAGGTGGTTTAGAACAGAAAGTGCTCAGCGGATGGTAGTGTCTGCCACCATCATCCGTGGTAGCCCTGCTCCGAGGAAGACCAAGAGGGGCACAGATAGAGCTCTCCTCCCCAAGGGTTTGTGAAGCACCTGTTACCTCTTGCCTTCTTGCTAAGGCTGATGGTCTGTGCCCGTGGGTGGGAGCTTTGAGACTCTATTAGTGACTTGCTTCATTGCTGTCACAAAATACCTGACAGGAAGTAAACTTAAGGAAAGGAAGGTTTATTCTGGCTCACATTTGAGGGTGCAGTCCGTCATGGGAAGGTGGGGAGTAATGATGGCCGGATCTTGGGGCAGCTGGTCACATTGTATTGACAGTCAGAAAGCAGGGGATGATGGATACTGTTTAGCTTGCTTCCTCCTTTTTATTTGGCCTAGGACCCCAGCCCATGGAACAATTCTGCTCACAGTTAAGGTGCTGGTCCCATAATCCCTCACAAGCTTGTCCAAGGCTTGTCTTCTCCATGATTATAGTTCACCTTAAATGGGTCATATTAACAGTCACAATAACTGTCCCAGACTCTGAGCATGGTGACATGTCTGAGCCTGGTGGTCTCCTAACTCCCCAGGATCCTGTCTTCAAAGGTTCTGAAGTCACACACATCAGTCCTACCTTCCTGCATGGATTCATCCATTCTGTAGGGTTTTCTACACCTCAGTGACATAGGGAAATTTGTCCCGGGGACCCAGGTATCAGCACTGCAAAACTGCAGGCTGGGATTCCCCCTCTTCCTATAGAAGCAGGAACACCTCCCCTTGCTCCAGAAGCTGACCTCATCTGTATCCATTCCCACCGTACCAATTTGCCATCAGCCTCCTGGCTAAAAACAATAGACATTTATTCTCTAGCAGTTCTGTAGGCTAGAAGTCTCAAATGAGTTTTATAGGGCTAACTTCTTGTTGTCAGAAGTCTAGCTCCTTCCAGAGACTCCAGGGGAGAACCCGTGCCTTATTTTTCCAGAGTCCACTTGCTGCCAGCATTCCGTGGCCTGCGGCCACATCAACCCAGTCTGTGTTTCCATCATCACAATGCTCCTCCTCTTCCGTAGCCCGTTTCCTGCTTCACTGGTGTGTGGACAGTTGTGATGGTTTAGAAACCACTTAGATAATCCCTGATAATCTCAAGATTCTTGATCCAGTCACACCAAGTCCTTTTTGCCATAGAAGGTCATGTTCATGAGCCTGAAGGGTTAGAGCATGGACATCTCAGAAGCCTGTCTTGGTTTTATTTTTCTGTTGCTGTAATAGAGTACTCCAACAAAAGCAGCTTAATGGAAAAGGGGTTTATTTCAGCTTACAGTTCAAGGTCCCTTTTATGGAGGGGAAACCAAGGCGGCAAGAGCTCAAAGCATCTCACACATCCGCAGTCAGGAAGCAGAGAGTAATGTCTGCGTGGTGCGGCACTACCCACTGGGGGCAGGACATCCCACTTCGACACAATCACCATAATCCCCCAGTGGCATGCCCAGAGGCTGTTCACCCAAACGAGTCCATACTCTGCCAAGGTGACAGTTAACACTAATGGTCACAGGGCAGTCACTCTGCTGGCCCTCTGTTGTCAGGGTGGGTTCACTGTGTGCTGTGGAAAAGTCAAGGCTCTATGCCATCATGGGGACAACACAGACTTTGGAGTTAGTGGCAGGGCCAAAATGGAGGCCATTGGCTCCAAGGCCAAGCATATTGACAGTCCTACTTTAAGGCCCTGCCACTGAACACCTCAAGGCTGAGATGAGACCCTACCAGTGTTTCGTTATCCCCAGGAAATGAAGAATCCATCTTGGCCTCCAGAGCCATAGGCAACTTCATGTGTAGGGGAAATGGGCATGGCTGGAGCAACTGTGACAGGAACACCTTCCCTCACATGGCATTTGTGGGCCTTGAGGGCATGGCTGGCAGAGAATTGGTCAAGGAAGGAGGTACAAGAGTGCAGGCTGCCTGGGGATGGCCCGAGAGGGCTCACCTCAGTGCAGAGGAGTGTGGCTTCTCCACTGGCAGTCACGGTCCCGCTTAACGCCAGGAAATGAGATATTTTCCATCCGACTGCTGCCAGGCCCGGCTGGAGACTTCTGTTTTATTGTCTTGAACAAATGAGCTCAGACCTGAGGGAATGAGGCTGGTGGGTGGTTTCTGCTGTTTGTCAAATAGAGACAGCGTCTCTCCCCACTCTGTCAGAGTTGAACCCGATAAACCCCACTCCGAGATGCCTAAAGCCAAGCATCTGCAACTTACTGTGAGGCCGGCCTGGAGAATCTACACGATGTCTGCCCCGGAGCCAGGGCCAAGGGGCGCAACTGCCCTTTCCCGCCCTGCTAGCCATAGGCCTTGCATTCCTCCTGCCTCAGATCACTGGGACACAGATTACATGCAACAGACTGGAACAGTTTGGACATGGGGTCTCCTGGAACTTAGAGAACCCTGAATTCAAAGTTATTTTTGCCCTATCTTATTTTTGTCCCAAGTGGGCAGAGCCCATCGTTCTCACCACTATCATTCACCAGGGCATTGGTCTTGATGGCAGGTCGGATGGTGTCTGCTGATGCCCACGGTTAGGGGACCCTGAGGAATCCGATTCTTTGGTTCGGCTCCTTCCCCAGAGCCCATGCATACAGCGGCAGATGAGTGTGTGCTTTGGGGATTGTACATGACTTCAGTATCATTCAAGCCGATATTCCCTAATGTCACGTATCAAGCATTTCACATTTTCAATTTAGTCTAGAGTCCTAAATAGTTCTGGTGACCTGTAAGGACCTTTGCTGGATACTGGGACACTTGGAGGGGTCCTGCTGAATTCCTGCTCCACTGGAAAAGACCGGAGCTTTAAAAGGAGGGCCCACAACAAAAGCTGGTGGGTGCCCTGTCCGCCCAACTCCCCAGCAGGAATTCCAGACAGCCTGTTGCTGGTGAGGACATAGATTATGGACTTAATAACATCTCCCTAGGGACATGATTGCCCACTGTCCAGTCAGAGCCTCTCTGGGCTGCACAGCTGTGGGCTCCTGGCTATGCCTGTCAGAGTCCTTTCTTTTCACACTTCTCTCTGTTCTCAAGTATCCAACTATCTGCTGGCGCCTGTGGTGTGCCAGATGCTTGGTGTTCTGAGTTCTGAGAACGCAGTAAAAGCCACAGCCCTTGGTGTGTATGCTCTTGTTGGGGTGTATGTAGAGAAAGAAGGGGGGCATGTAGAGAAGGCACATCCTGGCCTGGTGACTACCCAGTGGTAGAGTACTTGCCTAGTGTGCATGAAGCCCTGTGTTCAATCTCCGCTAACTAAAACATACATACTCTCACAGGCACAGGCGTGTTCTGTAATAGTGGTATGTTTTTGGTACTGTGGTAGCAGGGATCAACAGAACAGGACAGAACAGCTTTCTGGGAGATGGTATATTATCCAAAAATGACTTCATCTCTTTGCCTGTTAAAGAATAGGATCACAAAGACAGAGGCAGGGTGGCATCACAGTGACCCACCATGACGAGTGTGGGTAGCTTTGTGGGAGCAGAATGTAGACTACACACTGGGAGTACCATCAAATGATGCTGAGATGCCTGGTTCCTCGGGACTACAGAGGCTGCCAAGAGGACAGCCGGAGGGAGCAGCAGAACTGAAGCAGCAGGGAGGACAGCTTTAGATCACTTTAACCCTTCCGTCATCTCTTCTCCACTAGGAAGGTGCAAGGACACCCTCTCCACAATCACGGGGCCCACCACCCAGAATACATATGGACGGAATGAAGGGGCCTGGATGAAGGACCCCCTAGCCAAGGATGACAGGATTTATGTAACCAACTATTACTATGGCAACACACTGGTGGAGTTCCGAAATCTGGAGAACTTCAAACAAGGTCTGTGGCGCAGCTCTGATGTGGTAGTGCCTCCCAGCCACGTTTCCCCTCTTCTCATTGTGGCATGGTGAGGGTATGCAAGAAGCAGGACATCCTCTATGGACTGGAAAAGGGCATTTCCTGGAGGGGTGGTTGTCTCTTTGACTCTCTCTCCCTCTCTCTGTGCCCTCTTGGCTCTGCCCCTCACCTTCCCAGCTCCTGGGATGTGGAAGACCTTGAGCTAGGATAGAAAACATCCTCTCTTCCCCTTGGCCCTCAACAGTTTACAAATCTCAGTCAGATAGATGAGCGTGGGACCCTTGGGACACTCAGCAAGAGGTGAGTGGGATTGCTGTTGCTGTGTGACAGCCGAGGATGCTGGCACTGGAGAGTGGTAGTGCCAAGACACAAACCCAGGTGTACAGACCCCAGTCCATAGCTGGTTCCATCCCAGGCAGTGCTTCCCTGAAGCTTCCCACCTTCTCGCCACCACAGGTCGCTGGAGCAATTCCTACAAGCTTCCGTACAGCTGGATCGGCACGGGTCACGTGGTATACAATGGTGCCTTCTACTACAACCGGGCCTTCACCCGAAACATCATCAAGTATGACCTGAAGCAGCGCTATGTAGCTGCCTGGGCCATGCTCCATGACGTAGCCTATGAGGAGGCCACACCCTGGCGGTGGCAGGGCCACTCGGATGTGGACTTTGCTGTGGATGAGAATGGCCTGTGGCTCATTTATCCAGCTCTGGATGATGAAGGCTTCAGCCAGGAGGTCATTGTCCTGAGCAAGCTCAATGCTGTGGACCTGAGCACACAAAAGGAGACCACCTGGCGCACTGGGCTCAGGAGAAATTTCTATGGCAACTGCTTCGTCATCTGTGGGGTGCTGTATGCCGTGGACAGCTATAACCAGCGGAACGCCAACATCTCCTATGCTTTTGACACCCACACCAACACACAGATTGTTCCCAGGCTGCTGTTTGAGAATGAGTATTCCTACACCACCCAGATAGACTACAACCCGAAGGACCGCCTCCTCTATGCCTGGGACAATGGCCACCAGGTCACCTACCATGTCATCTTTGCCTACTGACATGCCTGACCCCACAAAGAGAAGCGCAGAGGGGCCACTAGCACCTTGTGTGTGTCTGTGTGCATGTCTGTGTGTGCGAGTGTGCAGGTGGGTGTGTGTTGTTTTAAAATATATATTATTTTGTATAATATTACAAATGTAAAATGACAGTTTGGGTCTTATTTTTTTTATATGGATTGTAGATCAATCCATACGTGTATGTGCTGGTCTCATCCTCCACAATTTATATTTTTGTGCAAACGAACTTCTACTTTTGACCAGTAACCTACCTTCCTTTGTGCTTGAACCTCTAACTCCTGAGCGCAAGGTTGACGAGTTTCTTCCTCTGGGTCCTGGAGCCAGACTGTACCAGGAGCAGGATTGAAGGGCTCAAGAAAGAAGTGCTAAGTGGCGGGAAATTTTTTAATGTATTAGAGAAGTTCTTAAAACTCGAGAAAAAAAAATGTCTTTTTTTTAAATAAAGGAGAAGTTTTAAAATCCTTTCCCAGGTCATTTTTGTTTAGCAGGGATGTATTTAACTAGGTGTCATCCTCCCGCTCCTGCAGGAGACGGGGTCTGCTGTTCCACGGAAGCAGAAGTGTTCTTTCAGCCTGGTGACATATACCTGAAACCCCAGGAAGGCAGCAAGTTCAAGGCCACATGGGCTACAGCAGAGTAAATTCCAGACCAGCTTAGGCAACTTACTAAGGCTCCGTCTAAAAAATAAGAGAAGAAGAAAAAGAAAGAGTATTCTGTTGCCAAACTAGCCTTCAAGTTGAGGTGCAAAACACTTCCTCTCCCGTCCTTGGCATGGTGGTGGTGTGAGTTCTTGTCTACCCTGCGCTCTTCTTTTCCCTCCCTATTGCCCCCTTTCTACCATCTGATAGCCTCATACTCACAATCCTCCTGTCTCACCCTCCCAGTCTCTCTGGTCACAAGCACGAGCCCACACGCACAGCACCATCAACTTAGACTCTGGCTTGAAGTTAGTTACTGTTAAAAATACAAAGCTGAGGGTGATCGTCCACAGCCTTCCTTAAGAAGTCTTCCCCCAGTCAGTCAATCAATCCACCAGACAGCTGTTTCCTCTACTCCCCCCAATCTTGTCCATTGTATCGTCCCAAATGTGCCCCCAGATGGGACATTTCTTACAGAAACAAGGTTCCTAAGGGGCAAGGAGAACCGCAGAGCCCCCTAGTTCAAACAGCCCCACATGGGGCCTGCAGTGTAGTTCTCCCAAGGCTCAGGTACCCGGAGAAACGTGGGGAATGGTGTGGGGGGAAGCAGAGGAGATAAGGCAGGGAGAGAATGGCACCATGTCACCACACAAGGCCCACTGTCCGTCCCACTCTCTCTGGAGAACCACGACTGCCCATATGTCCTTGTGGGCCTCAGCCTCCTATCCATGGCCACCCATCATTGCTGCTCTAGTCTTTCTGTGTGGCTTCCCAGTCTGCCCCTCCACTTGACCCACCAGCCTCCTGGCACCTCCCACAACGGACTGGTTTTACTATCCTTTGACGTTATCCCTGTCAGGCTCCAAGTCCTATTTCTCAGATGATTCTAGATTTTATCAAGTGGGCAATTGACACCCACCACCTTAAATGGTAAATTATAAATAAGTACACCAAAAGTTGTTTTAAGACAAATTTTGTGAGTTAGTGTCCACACTTTTTATTTGTAGTGTTCTTTTGTAGACCTCTGTACCCAGGGATCTGTACAAGTTTCTCAAATGGAGAAGGGTTTCAAATGGAGAAAGTGTGAGAAACCCTATCCTGATGGGTGCGAAAGAGTAAAGCAGAAAAGAGACAGAGAAAGAGGCAAGGGAGGAGCTTCCTCACTTTAAGCCTAGACTACCGGTGGCCTGGATGGTTCCAGAGATTCTGAGGTCACTCGGTGAGGTTGGTGGCATTCTGCTGCTACTGCTTGGTCAATGCATGGGAACAGCACTGGGTGACTGCATATGCCTCCTTCCCATCTGCTCCCAACTTGTCAGGAGGGATGTTGGGCACCTGTGTCTGAGTCCTGGCTCCCTGCTTGGCTCTTATGTGAGCTCGTGTAAGCCCCTTAACCACTCTGAGCCTAGTTGTCTCTAAAACACGGGCCTGACTTTGTCTGCAAGGAAGGTAAATTGTGAAATGTTCAAGGAGGGTAAAGTACAGGTGTGAAAAACATTAGCCATCAGGCTGGGAAGGGGCTCAGGGGGAGGCATGCTCGCCTAGAACACATGAAGTCCTGGGTTCCATCCCCAATATAACATAAACTAGAGTTACATATGGCAGTGTACATTAGTAATCACAGCTCTATGGAAGGGAAGGCAGAAAGAGCAAGAATTCAAGGTCATCCTCAACTCCAGAACTAGTTCAAAACCAGATGGGGATAGATGAACCCTTGCCTCAAAAACAGCAGCAACAAACAATGGCCATTATTGCCATCTAAAGATAAATTCCTTATCTTGACTTCCCAAGCCAGCCCCTCCTTCAAATTTCCTTGATGTTCTCCTGGTCCCCGGGGATACAAGCAAAAGGCCTTCTCTATTCTGTCTCCTTGAGTCTTGACAGTAGCACTCTGGAGGACAGTAGCTCTGTCAAACAAATCCTAACCCCAGTGTGTGTTAGCTGTGTGATCTGAAACAAGACATTGAGATTCTCTGAGTCCTATTTTTCTCCTCTTAAAAATGTCAGTAATGGATGTCTTAGACTATTTGGAGAGATAATAAAACAGCTAAGCATAAAAAATAAATAAGCACTTGGTTTTATCTTTTATTATGAAAATAATTCCAAAAAGAAGAAACCAGGGTGCTGAGGAGATGGCTCAGTGGGTAAAGTATGCGCACAGCAGGAGGACCTGAATTTGTGTTCCCTACATCCATAAAAAATGGAACATGGTAGTGCATGCTTGTAATCCTACTGCTGGGGAGAGGAGACAGGCATCCCAGGGGCCCGATGGCCAGCCAATCTAGCTGAACTGGCTGGCTCTAGGTTCAGTGAGAGACCTTGTCTTAGAAAGCAAAGTGGAGAGTGACTGATGAGGACACCTGACATCAATCTCTCCCCCCCCCCGAGAGAGATATACACATAGACACATACACAGACACAGACATACACACAGATATACACACACAGACACACACACACAGACACACACAGTCACAGACATACACAGACATACACACAGATATACACACATAGACAGACACACACACAGAGTCACAGACATACACAGACATACACACAGATATACACACATAGACAGACACACAGAGACATACACACAGACATACATACACAGACAGACACACACACAGAGACACAGACACACACACACAGACACACACACAGTCACAGACATACACAGATGCATAGATGCACACACAGTCACAGACATACACACACAGATGCACAGAGGCACACAGATACACACAGACACACACACACAGTCACAGACATACACACACAGATGCACACACAGAGAAAGATACAAACACCAGCCGACACAAAATAGAAAGTATAAGAAGTCCCCATATTCATATAATCCAAGTCCCCATAATCCTGTAAGTCCAAGTCGTCATAATCATCAGCATTTTGTTATATTTGTCTTGAGTTCTCTTTCTGCTGATACACTCTAAACTGAAGTCAGCTCACCATTTTACACCAGCATTCTGTATGCATTTCTGACAGGAAGAGATATTTTTCTACACTGACTTCCACTTAACAAGTTTAAGGCAGTTCTTTGAGATCATTACCACTGACCCACATTTTATTTCCCAGCAGTCTGAGACATCTTGTACTTTCCCTTTAAAGGTGAAGTTGGGTTGCAGAGATGGTTCAGTCTTTAAGAGCAGAGGACCCTTGTTCAATTCCCAGCATCCACACGGTGGCTCACAACCATCCATGACACTGTGGTGCATAGACATACATAGGGGCAAAATACTCATATGCATAAAAGACAAATAAATCTAAAAACTTAAAAAAAATAAAGATGAAGTTAAGTCTAAAGATTCAGTTAGCACCGGGTGGTGGTGGCACACACCTTTTAGTCCCAGCACTCGGGAGGCAGAGACAGGCAGATCTCTATGAGTTCGAGGCCAGCCTGGTCTACAAGAGCTAGTTCCAGGACAGGTTCCAAAGCCACAGAGAAACCCTGTCTCAAAAAATTAAAAAAAATTCAGTTAGTTAATTTTCATACTCCCCTTGCTCACCCGCCATGCTGGGATTGTATCTGTAGACACCTTCTCAGGTCTACCTATCTCTTGTGGGCCCTCCCAGATTTGCCGCTGACAGATAGACCTGGCTTTGATTGTGTGGATGGCCACCAGACCACTATTTATTCTGATCAATATCCCATAATTTATTTGGTGGCTTTATTTATTTATTTATTGCTCCTGTAGGAGAGTTTAGATGAGTTCAGTGAGTCTTTGAAAACGCTCAGGTCAGCCAGGCAGTGGTGACACACGCCTTTAATCCCAGCACTTGGGAGGCAGAGGCAGGCGGCTCTGTGAGTTCAAGGCCAACCTGATCTACAAGAGCTAGTTCCAGGATAGGCTCCAAAGCTGCAGAGAAACCCTGTCTCGAAAAACCAAAAAAAAAAAGAAAACTCTCAGGTTATAACAAGTTCTATCGTCACACAAACGACGACAGCAACATACAAATTCATGTGAGTAACGAATGGTGTGTGTGTGTGTATGTGTGTGTGTGTGTGTGTGTGTGTGTATGGAGGGGTCTCACTATAGACTCCAGGCTGGCCTAGAACTTGTGATCTTCCTCCCTCAGCTTCCCAAGTGCTGAGATTTCTCGCTGTACATCACTGTGCCTCACTGGAAAACCAGTTTTTTTTATAACCAAAACATCAAATGGATGGAGAGATGGTTTGGCCATTAAAAGCACTGCCTGTTCTCCCAACGACCCAGGTTCAATTCTTAACCCCCACATGGTGGCTTCCAACCATTTGTAATTTCAGTTCCAGGGAATTTGATGTCCCTTTCCATACTGCAGGCAACAGGCATGCATGTGATACACAGAGCTACATGTAAGCAAAACACCCATATCCATAAAATAAAAAATAAAATTTTAAATAAGTTTAAAAAGAAAAATGTTGCAAAACCAAACACTGAACCTGATTTTAGTTAGCCACTACTTGGGCTGCTGTGGGCAGGACTCCTGGAATTGGTGAGGAGGTCATTGTTACCCGAGAGAATGGGGCTGGGGAGAAGAGGAAGGGGAGATGGAACGAGGAAGAGGGGGTTAGAAGGAGGAGGCCAAGTGAAAGGGTGGGAGCACATCGCCTGCTTGTCAGGCTCCTGAGGTCTGGGTCTCTGAGATGTTTCAGAAGCTTTCCTGAGCATTTCTGTGGTGCTCAGAAGAGTTCCCTACAACTTAGTCTGGATGATCTGCCATTTTCTCTTCATGTGACTAACCTCTATCACAGCTGGCCATTCTCCTTTCCCAAAGGTGGAGAAATCTCATGCTGTCTCCTCTGCCCCTCCGAATGGTCCACTTGGACAGGACCTAGGATGACCTCATCCATGACCACATCCGGCCCACAGAAAATTCTCACACACTATTTATCCTGACAAAGTCTGGGAGTGCAGGCTCATCTCAGCTAAGTAGTTACTGCTGAGAAGTCCGTTGGTCCATCCTTCCCATCTTAGGTTACCAAACGGGTGTCAGCTGCTGGTCCACTGTGTCCCTCCCCAAACTACAAGAGCATGGATTAAGTGTCCCCAGATGTGTGTTTAAAGCCACCCTCCCACAGGGTGGCTTGCATAAAGAGGAGGCATACCCAACCCAGAAAGACAGCAGGACCCAGCAGAGCTATTTCCAAAGGAATCCTTCAAACGTTCTCTTAAAACCTCGCTCCAACACTGAATGCTATTATGATCTTAAAGTCAGTAAAGAGTTTAAAAGTTTCTGGACCGCTCCCTGCTGTATCCTGGCCATGGATTGGCTCAAGCTTAGGGATCCATCCTCTGGAATGCAAGCAGGCTTGGCTGAACTTGTCTTCTCATCCTATGATACTTCCCCAGTTCCCTGTAGTCAGGACACTTTTGCCTATCTTCCTCCGCTCCTGGGCTGTCTGTAAGGTCTTATCCAGGTGAAGTCATGTCCACTCCCCCAGCACAGCAAAGGTCGTCTGAAGTATGAGCCCAGCAATGACTGTGCCTGCCTTCCATCATGTTTGGCAACAGGTGGTCCCTGCAAGGGTGATTCTCTCATCCAGACTGAGAATGGCTCTTCTCAGCACTGGGTCTAACTTATAACGCCTGTACATGAAAGATCTGTCACATGAATGAGGAGATGATTTAGACCACGTAATATACAAAGTTAAATTAGAGCTAACACTAAGTGGACCCTGACTAAAGACACGGGGCTTCCTGCAGCAAGTGTTCAGGCTTTTCATCAATGCCCCACAGGTCAGACAGATGATAATGTGGCCATGTTGAAAATTAGGGAAACTGAGGCTCAAGGAGGGCAGACTCTGGACACACTGAGAGGGGGATCCCTATAGGAGTCCACAGTCTCTACCCCAGAACCTACTTCATTTATCCCTCACTGTCAAGGCCTGAGGGTGATCAGCTGCCTCTTCAGGAAGTCCAGAGAAATAGTACTGCACCCTGTAGTCCAACTAGTAAAGCTGCACACAGGAAATGAGGCCACGTGGGGTTTCACAGAGCCCAGTATCAGTATTAGAAGAGCAGGACCCATCAGTTTTATTTTCTGAAGACTATGTCCTGGGTAATTTGAAGATGAACTTAGCTTTCCTGACCACAGAGTTTTCTCTGGATTCCCATGAGCACCTCAACACTGGATCCTCCTCCCTATATGCTTCATTAACAGCTCGCCAACTCCTGTGAAATCGCAAATGGGAACCCATAAAGGTCTGGGGCTGTGACTTTCTAAGAAGCCAGCACAGAACCAATCATTTGCTTTTTGAGGGCATTCTCATATTCTACACAGACTTTTATTAGCCTCGTATCTTTAGAAGTCCTTGGTTACAAGCCACAAAAATAGTTTCTTGCTTTCTTAAGCCAAAAGGAATTTATTGGAAAACCCTGAGACGTTCATAGTCTCAGAGGCGAATGTGGAAAATCAGATCATGGGAAAGAAAGAACGGGGCAACTCTGGACAGCAGAACTCTGTGACTTGTCTCCTGAAGATGGTGCCTTCACAGGAGACTCCGATTCAGACACCTACAGCTCCCCGTGACTATCGAAAATTCAGATTTCCATGAGAGTGTCTGATTATGGGTTTGGACGCCAGCCCTGCCTCATACCAAGGGTGGGTTCTGACTGACAGCCCCACCTTCATCATCCAAGTTAGGAAAGAGCAGCTCCTCTAGGAAGGGCGGCTGAGCAGAAAAAAACAAAACAAAACAAAACCAGATGTCCACTATAAACATTATATTTAATAGCAACCTCCACTAATACATTCAAAGTCCGCCTCAATTTTCCAAAGTTCATGTCATACAAAGTTCTTTTTTCATATTAGCTTCTGGAAAACTGAAGCCCCATGGGAAACATGTGGGATCTTTATGGTATCCACACTGCCCTTGCCTCTCTACCAGCTCTATTTTATGTTTTCAACGTTCCCTTTTCTTTCTAAGTTACCGTGTTGGAGGGTGTATGTGTGCACACATGTGTTTGTGTGTGCTTGTGTACATTTGCATGTGCATATGGGTGCTTCTGTTTCTGGAGTAAGTCAGAACATAGATGAGCAGATTATCCCTGACTCCTCAGGAATGTGTGATGCTGTAGGGTGAAGCTTGTCTCTACTGGGGGGTTTCCCATTGGAAGTCTGGAAACCAATGGTTACAAAGCTGCTGCACAGTGTCCACACGGTGCTCGATTTTTGATGCTTTCCCAGAGTCGCTGAATGTGAACAAGCTATAGCAAACTTTTGCTGCATAGTACTCCTGTTGGGGACCACAGTGTGACCAACTGTGACACGGCCAGGACAATGAGAGTGAGCGTGAAAGAACACAAAAACAAAGGCTAGTTGGCTAAGGCAATGTGGGGCAGGGCTCCGCTCTGGGGTTACGTTCCAAGTGACCTCAGCTGAGCTCTCTTTCTGGAGGAGATGGTCTGGCCTGGGAGCACCAAGGAAAATCTGGCAGTGCCTAGGGGAGTTAGAGAGCAGCCAACAGCCACGAGAGCCAAGAATGGGCTGGAGAACTCTGGTGAACTTCTCAGAGTCCCAGAGCAACCAGCTCTCAACTGAAGCAAGGCTGAGGTTGTAGAGAAAGACACTAGGTCTGCCTGCTGCCCTCCGGAGAACCCCAGCTCCATCCTCTGACCTCTGATAAGCTGGCATTCCGCTTGTGAGCCTAGAGACCTGGAGGCAGGGAGCGCTTCACATGGATCCTGGTTGCAGAGGGCACTTCCCCACCCACTCTGCCCTGCTCAAACAGAAGGCAGCATTCAGAAAGCTACAACAGGCAGCCCTGAGGGCTTTCACTGGCATCCCTGCCCACTCCTCTTGCACGTGGTCCCACATGGCAGAACAAGGAGCCTCTTCCAGTTCTCTCGGTGTGAGTGCCCACGGATGTGTTCCTGATCCAGCTCAAACTCCCTGATGAGTCCAACACCTCTGTTCATGCTCAGCACATGGACTGACCATGTCCACACCTTGTCTAGTTTGCCATGGCTAGGAGAAATCCTTTGGGATCATAGAAGAGCTCAGTAAATATTCATTCTATTGAGTTGTTAGTTCTGGCCTTTTTCTTTAGCTTAAAAGTCACTGAAAGAACCCTCAAAGCCTTCTTGGGCCCAGATGGACAGGGATTCCTGGACCCCAGGGCCATAGAGCTCAATATTCTGAGGAGAGGAGGTGTGTTTGGACCACTGGTGAAAAGCAGTTGTATTTGCTGGGGTTCCCTAGAGGTACATAACTGATGGAATGGGGGATTTATTCGATGGCTGTGGTTCAGCTAGTTCAACAATGGCTGTTTCCCAATGAAAGGGCCAAGAATCCAATAGTTGTTCAGTTCATAGGCTCGGTGTCTCAGCTAGTCTCCAGTATACACTGGAATCCCAAGGAAGTAGGCTCTAATGCCAGTGAAGTAATGGACTCCTGTTGCTAAGAATGAGAGCAAGCTGGTGAGAGAGAGAGAGAGAGAGAGAGAGAGAGAGAGAGAGAGAGAGAGAGAGAGAGAGAGAGAGGTTCTTTCTTCTATGTCCTCATATAAGCTGCCAGCAGAAGGTGTGGCCCAGATTAACAGTGGATCTTCCCACCTCCAAAGATCTGGATTAGAAGTGGGTCTTTCTTCTTCAAGTGATTTAATTAATAATAATAAAAAAATCCCTCACAGGTGTGCCCAGCGATTTGGTGTTTAGTTAATCTCAGATGCAGTCAAGTTGATAGCCAAGAATAGCTACCATAGCCATGCTCTCTGCCTTTGAAAGGACTTTTCCAAGCTGATGCCTATGCAGCACCCCCTAGGACCCTTGAGCATAACTCTTGAAACAGATCTAGGTTCCAGGAGTCACCTGAACCCTTTAAGACTGCTCAAGGCCAGTTTTCACACTGAGATGACAGACTGAGATGTAAGGCCTTATCTATTAGCCATTTTGACTCTTCCCTGGGCACTACAGGCCTTTGCCCTTGAGGTTACCCTGGCCCCTGAGGGAGCTTGTTTGCCTTTGCTCAGCTGTCTTTCCCAGTCAACATGGACTGAATTTTTCCCTTTCCTCGAGGCCACATCCGAACCACCCTCCCACAGGAAGACCCCTGTCCATCCCCAAACCTATTCACCTGTCTTAACATATGCTGCATCAGGACACTACAAGGCCTCTCATTCTCATTTACTCCTTGGCCTGGTTGTTTCTGGAAAACATTTCTTGTCCCTGTCAGAGCTCAGCAAGGACTGTAGTGGATAAATGTCCTGGTGGCCACCAGAAAGTTCTGATTCTGGTCAGACAATAGGACCTCTACATTTTAAAAAATATACTTATTCATTTATTTGTGGGCACACGTAGTATACTATGTGTGTGCTACAATACACACATGTGGAGGTCAGAGGAAAACCTGTGGGGGTCACTTCTCTCCTTCCTCCATAAGGATCTCAGGGACTGAATTCACTGAATTCAGATCCTCAGGCTGATGGCCACACCATTACCCTTTGAGTCACTCCACCCTCTCAGTAGCTCCCGATATCCCCCAGGCGTATTCCACCCTTCTAGCCCTCATTACTAACTGAGGAATTCTTCTCTGCCTCCACACACGCTAGTGCCATGCTGACCCCTCCACCTCACAATGGCCGCTTCTGTTGTGGAGGGGCTGCTTTCTTCCATGATGCATTTTCAGAACAGAAAGGACCTTCACAGGGATGCCCTTTTGGTCACAGCATCCTGCAGGACAGACCATCCCACCCTCTGTGGCTCTGTGGGTAACACAGTCTTGACTTGGAAGGGCCACGGCCCCCATTCCCTTCTCCTCTCTTAAAATCTTAGAGCAAGTGACTGCTTCTGGCTCCCGGGCCTTGCCGCCTTTTGACCTCTGAGGAAGGCAGTCTACCTTTGTGTCTGTGACACCCAAGCCAGTGGTCAAGATGGATAGGAGGCTGCAGAGAAAGCTGGGAGGCCTGCCAGGAACTGAACCTCTCTCCCATAGGAAACTGCTGACTGGAATACGGGGGCCCCCCAAGGCAGCTCCTGGTGACAAACTGCAAAGACTTGTAATGTGAATCTCAAGAGCATCCCAACATAGCTCCCAGGCCAGGCCAGCAGTTGGGTGCAGCCTGAGCAACAGCGCTGAGGGACTACCATACCCAAGAGGAGTGACACTGGCTGGCAGATACTTGAAACATTTGATGCTGGGCTCCCAAGAAGGCCATGTGCTTCCCTGAGTGTCTCTCCTGAACCTCCCAGGGAAACAACTTCAAATGGTGGGGGCAGAACCGGGCGGGGCGTCTGTGTCGTGCCTGTATCCTGCCTCACACCAGCTAGTCTCACTAGCGAAGGTGGGACCTCCCTGCCTGTGCCGAGGCACACTGGAAGTCAGAGCCTTCTTCCAACCCCCATGTGACACAGTTGGCCTTTTCATTTTGTAGTGGCTTGTCACAGCAGGTGGGTTATTGCACATCCCACGATGAGAGTCTCTTGATGCTGCACGCAGTCATTGTAAAATCTTTCCTCCAAGAATTTAAGAGTTCACATAACTTTCCTTGGTTTTAAGATTTTTCTTTTCTTTTTTTGCCCTCTGAGACTCAATTTTTGGATGGGTCTCCCAAGAGAAGTCACTAGGGTGTGATATAAGAACCAGACCAGTGCCAAGCTTGGGCTTGAGCTGTTTTTCTGCACCCCAATAAACATACATGGGAGCTGAGGTTGAAGCTGGCCTGTCTGTCCCTTAGGCACCATTCCTAGGCTACTCTCTCCTGAAGAGAGTTCCAAGAGGGAGAGTTTGACCTCCCAACTCAAGGCATGGAGTCCTCTCCCAGGGGCAGGAGGAGGAGGGAAGAGAATGAAGGCCTTGCTGGCTCTTTTTCTCTCGAGACCCAATCTGACCAGAAGCAGCATGCTAAGCCTCCAAACCCCAGGAGTCCAAGGCTGAGGGTTTGGTCGCCTACCATGCTTCATGTTTCTCTCTGAGTGCGATTTCAAGCAGGACATGTTAGAAGCTGCATCTGGAGGAGAGCAGGTCGTCAGGGTGTCTCCTTCTGGGATTCAGACCCCAAGCCCTGGATGCTTGCTGACTTGGCTGAGCCTGTGCACCTGGTGAAGGACCTAGTCCTGACTCCTGTCACTTCGGTTGGGAACGCAGCCACCTGGGACAGCAGGTGGCCATGTGACCCAACAAAAGAAGTGGATCGCTCTACTTTCTCTTAGTTTATCTGTCCTGGTGTTGCTTCAGGCTTCTCCTGTCTCCCATACCAACCCAAGCCTCCTGCTCTCTTCCTGTCTGTGTAGACCTGGGAGCAGAATCTCATTTTCTCTCCTCTTCCTCTCTCTCTCTCTCTCTCTCTCTCTCTCTCTCTCTCTCTCTCTCTCTCTCTCTCTCTCTCTCCTGGGCCTCCCTGCCCCCACTCTGCCCTCTTTCTTTTCTCCTTCTCCTGGTCCTGTTTCCTCTCCTTCCAAGAACATGCCATTTCACCAAAAGTTCCATTTGCAGCCATGGTTATTTTCATGTTTCCCATTCTAACATCACTGAGGAATGTCTGACGTCATCTCCATGAGAGAATCCAATAGCCAGCCGCCCCACTTACTCTCTCCTTTCTTTACGAGTATTTGCTCAGTCTTGACTCTGATTATTTAAACACAGATTTCTCTGTGTGTCCCTGGAACCCTGCTCTCCCCTCACTGTCTTGCAATGTGTTGCTTCAGAAACATCAGATGTAGGTCTCAAAAGACATAACTCATTGCTTCCCAACCTCTTCTGCACATTAGAATCATCTAGGGAAATGTAACATTCCTGTACTCACACCTTATGACAATTAAGTCAGAATGTCTGGGTGTGGGAGCCAGCCTCCAGCAGACTCTCCATGATTCCAACCAAACAGCAAAGATTGGGGGAACTGCCAATATGTAGAGAACCGCGCTGAAGGGAGTAGAGCCTGTAGCTAACTACAGAGCTAGAGAGAGGAGGGCGCAGGACCCCTTCCAGGCACACCAGAGCTCTCCCAGCCTGTGTCTCAGGGAAGGCTGACCACCAGTCCCAGAGGCATCCTTCTTCCTCAGCAGAGGGTGTGATTTCGAGCAAGGTACCTCAGAAGTCCTATGTCCAGGAGTCATGGGTCTGGAGGAGAGCCAGGAGTCAGGATGCAGCCCCTGAGCCTTGGATGCTTGCTGACTTGGCTGAGCCTGTGCACCTGGTGAAGGACCTGGTCCCGGCTCCTGTCAGCCATTTCAGCTGGGAATGCAGCCACCTGGGGTAGCAGGCGGCCATGTGATCCAGCAAAGGATGAGAAACTGAATGTTCACAACGACCTCTGTGGACTTTCAAGATGGCAGTCACGAGAAGAGAAGATGGGAGCTGCAGTTGGTTTACCAGTGGCAGAGCCTGGATGTCCTTAGCTCCCGCTGCTTGGACAGGCATCTTCAGAGAGCTCTCAGACGCCTATGTGGATCCTTCTAGGGCCTTAAACAGATTACTGGGCCTAGCCAGCCTCAGAGTCTGTCTTGGTTACTTTTCTATTGCTGTGATAAGGCAGTGTTTAATTTGGGGTTTATGGTTTCAGAGGGTTTAGAGTCCATGACCCTCATGAAGGGGCGTGTCACAGCAGGCAGGCAGACCTGGCGCTGAGCGGTACCAGGTCACATCTCGAGACACAACCATGATGCAGAGAGAACTAACCGGGAATGGCATCATGGGCTTTTGAAACCTCAAAGCCTGACCACAGTGACATACTTCCTCCAACAAAGCCATACCTCCTAATCCTTCCCCCAAAGTTCCACCATCTGGGGACCAAGTATTCAAACATATGAGTCTGGGCGGTAGGTGGGTGCTATTTTCATTCAAACCACCAACCATCTGACTCAGTAGGTTTGGCTTGGGATCCTAGGAGTGCCTTTCTAGAAAGTTCCCAGGAGCTGTAACTGCAGAGCAGTTTCTAACTTGCCAGACAGAAGGCAGAGGGGAAAGGCAGGTGAAGGAGATGAGAAGAGGAAGGGAAAGCAAAGGACGGCCCATCTGTTGAGGGGCTAGTCCTGTGTCCCTCCTGAACCCCATGCACTCTGCACTCACTGTTAGTGTTAGTGCTCTGTGACCATTAGCATGTGGTGGCATGTAGATACATGTGGCAAATGTCAGTTGATGGCATATTCTTCTGGAAAGACAATGTATGTTTTGGCTCTGTAAAGACACAACAACACAATTCAAAATACTAGTTTAGCGTGCCCCAAATCTTGTGTCCAGAGCACACTGCCCACACAGCACTCCTGGACCTAACACAATGGCTGAGACCGTGAGAGGGTTCCTGCCTATCTGAACATCAATGTCTTACAGGAATTATGGGTACAAACACCTACTTCAGAGGTGTTGAGAAGGAAAAAAAAATCTAATTTCTGTGAGTTCAGTTCTCCTTCTGTTCTGCTGGCCTGAACCAGATTATAGCTCCTGGGGACAGGAATTAGTGTCCCACGTGCTGCCAGCTGCAATGTGCCTCTAGAGGAGCTCACAGGCATGGTGACCCCCAGAACCATTTACAACAAAAGTCTCAATGCTTCAGCCTCCTCCCTGCCTAAGCTGTTGAAGATGAATTTCCAGTTCCTTCAGGCTGATGGCTCGAGGGGAAGGGCCTGGCTGGTGGTATGGGGGCTGTTGGATTTTGTCTTCTAAGAGACTGCCAGACTCAACAGGGCAATGTGCTGGTCTGATGAGAAAAATGTTGCTTAGCAGAGGGGAATTCCAGCAACTTGAAAGTAGAGGCAATGTGGTAAACACACCATTTATATCCTGGGACCAGTAGTCAAATGAGGGAGTGAACTCTGTGGCTATGGTAAGACCCTGGTCAGTGACCCTCCCACTCCCAGATCTCTCCTGGGATCAACTTGTTCTCTAACTTTACTCTTTTAGGCTGACCAGCAACTTTTGGAAGTTGTCTTTTCTTCTGTGGGAACAGAGGGTGACCACATGGAACCAGGGAAGAGGCAATGTTTAAAGAATATTGTCTAGTCTCTCTGCAGTTTCCCACAGCCCAATGCAAGATGCTTGAGCCTGGTGCAGCACTTAAGAGTCTGTGGTTAAAGGTTCACATTCCAGGGCCATGTCTTCTATCCCACTGTCTGTGAGGAAACAGTCCAAGCATCCCCACCAGCTCTCCTGGTGCTCAGACAGTGGAGATGGTCACAGAGACTTGAGAAGCCAGGCTGGACAGCTGGAAATGGAAGTCAGAGATGGAGTCCAAGGCTCTGAGTCCTTCCTGGATACCTAGTTCACTGTTTATAGAATTATGGGTTATTTCTGTAAACAACTGGAGACACACTTTTTAAAATCGGTCTTACAAGGTTCTTCCTCTAAGAGAGCACAGGTTTTAGGAGTCTTGCAAGCAGTCAATGTTAAAAAATGGCCCATTTATTACTACACTATGTTGCACTTACAGTAAGACAGATCCTTTGGTGCTGGACCAATGTATTGTTTGATTGGTAATCTCTCACCATCTCATGGTCCAACACCCTCACCAGGAGACAATTCTGCAGGGAATCGTGATCAGAAGAGCAGGCAGTGGATGCATGATGGGAACAGGGTCACCCGTCATGTCCCACTGTGTAACTCATACAGATGGAGACCACAAAGGCCAATGTCCAGGGGAGGCAGAGCAACAGCTGCTCTCCACACAGTCAGCACTGAGGGTGTGTCCTCTAAGGGAGTGAGTCACTCATGGCAACCTCCTCAGCACCATTGGACCCTTGCCTTTGAGTGATGTTCCCCTTTCGGGAACAAGCCTCAGCACCCTGTCTGAGCATGTGTTGCTTGGTTTCTGTCTCTCAGCTTTGTCACCTGTTGTCATCCTTTATGGATGGCCTCCAAGGGTGACTGGCAATGTAGAAGGCTATGAATTTATAATCATCAGGCGTAATGTCAAACTTGCAGCTTCACTAAACGTACTAGTCGTGAGATCCTGAGTCAGTTAATCCCTTCTGTTTTTTCGTCTGTGATGTGTGTGAATAATGAAGTCTATATAAGCTGATATCTTTTAAAAATTCTTTGGCATTTATTTTTATTTAAGTATATATATTTTCCCTGCATGTACGTGTATGTACGTGCCTTGGATTCCCAGGAACTGAAATTGCAAACACTTGTGATTTGCCATGTGGATGCTGGGAAAAGAACCCCAGCCTTCTGGAAGAAGAGACAGTGCTCTTAACCACTGAGCCATCTCTCCAGACTGACTGACCGTTTTAAAGCTTAACTATAATGCCTATCACAATGTCTGGCAGAAAGTTACATTTTCAATAAGCAACAGGTATTACCACTATCTGAACTAAGGAAGGATTCTCTTCTAGTGTTTGTACTGATCATATCACATGAGCGCGATGCAATGAAACATGCGGTAGATTTTGTGGTAAGCAAAACACTGGATCTGAGTCTCTATGTGAAGAGGAATAGTCAGAGAAATTGCAGGGTCACAACAGAAGAGTCCTCTATTCCAGATACCATGTACTGTGCAACCAAGTGACATTTGCAACTGTCTTTCAAGATTCTAAAACTGGCTTGCTCTACATCCCCCATAGAGAGTATGAAGTCAATGCTTGTGTTAAACTGCTGTCAGTCTGCACTGACATCCCAAGCTGGGGAAGGGCTTTAGGTAAAGACTGGATCTGTAATTAGGTAACCCGGATGATGCGGATGTTAAGGTACAGGTTTTAGATGATTCTGCTCCTTGATGTGATAGTAGTTCAAATGTCTGGACACAATAAAGGAAAATTTTACTTGGCCCATCCTGGGAAAACAGTAGAAAGGAGCTTGGTGTTTCATTTCAACACACACAAACCACAAAACCTCTTTAGGCTTCCCTCCCCATTACTAACCACTAATATTGAAATTCATTTGTTTTGTCTTTCTACAGACAGACAAACCAAGTTTTAAAACTCTTTATTTGGATCTTAGAGAAAGAACAGGTATTGCATTATAAAGACTTATTTGAGAGTATGAAATAGTCTGTTGCCATTATTTATTGTAAACGGACATAATTATTAAAGGAGAGAACAACATATCTTTCCCACATTTCTTAAACACATGGTGAGGCAGGGTCTCACGTAGCCCAGGCTGACCCTAAACTCCTGATCTTCTCACCTCCACCTCCCAAAGGCTAGGACTCTAAGCATACTCCACCACGCCTGGTATTGGTGAAGGAACTCATGGCTTCAGGCGTTCTAAGCAAGCACTCTTTCATCTAAGTTACATACCCATCTCCCAACATCCTTAAATGATCATAGATACTGTTCTACTAGCTTCAGCTGAGCCTTATTACCATGAGGAGGGGGAAAAAATCTAGAATCTCAAAGACTAGTAGTGTTTCGTAGTTTTCAACATCTCCTGAATCCTGGCAACTACTCAGAAACCAGAGTGGATAATTAAGATAGTTCAATCGATACACACTTGCCATGAAGTCAATCTACTAGTTCAGTCTGGGATTAGCATACTGGGGAATATGCCACACTTCCTGGTTTACTTAACTATAGTCAGTTAACTGAGGACAAAAAACACACCAGTGTGGTATTTGTTGACCTTGACAAGTGACTTATTTATTCTTTAGTTCTTAAACCCAATATAAATTAAATCTTTTCATGCACTAAGTCGGCAATGCTTAAAGTTAGTGGAACAGAGGGTCATTCTGTGACACTGGCTAGCCATAGCATAACTGAGTAAATTTGCTAATCACACAGGTTTATCATTCCTTTTTTCATAGATTCTATGTGTACCTGACAGATATTGCTGAAGGTTCTAGTAATATCCAAAATAAACTATGTTTTAAGCTTAGTTATTAAAAATATAAGCTAATAGAATACTAATAGAATTTTCTTAGGCAGGAAAAAACTGTATTTCTTCTATGTGCATAGTTCCTTTTGGACTCTGGTGATATCACATAGGTAGTCCAGAAGTTATTTAAACATCACCCGTGATTCCTGTAGTGGGGACTGGGGAGGAATGTCCCCTCCAAGTGCTATTAGGGTGGAAATAACAATGACTTCATTCCATTATGTTTCTTCTGTGCTCTACATTTTTTTTGTTAAAATTACGACACAGTATATTCATATTAGCAGGAAAAAAATCATTACTTATATAAGTTAAAATGGCCTACAACTGATGAAAAGAACATGTGAGTACAGAAAATGGGGTCTGTAGATGGCAATAAGCGGCTATCAATTGTGGAGATATGCTGCGTGCTTGGGGGTGGATTCCTGTGATGGAACTACCGTATGAGTCTCACTTGGACATTCAGGTCTATCTGTGTGCCTGCTGAAGGAAGCAGTCAGCCTCTCAGGCTGAGGTGGGAAGAATGCCTTCACTTCTGAGTTCAGACGAAAGGGGAGGGCATGGGATCAGACCCTGGCTCTCTAGGTCAAAGGAGTTCAAGAGACTGCTTTCATAGGCTACTGTAGCAGAAGCTGACTGGAAGCTTTCAGTGGGGAGGAGGTCAAACACAGTTCCCGGGCTTGTACCCGGAGTCCACTTCTGTCAGATTTCAGAGTAAAATGACAAGACCGAAATCCAGTCTTACATTTGTGAGACTGTGGGAGCTCTCCCTTGCCAAATGTTCCAGTCGTAGCAGCCATGTTCAAGAGCATCCCGCTAAGGTAACTACTGGGGAATATTTGTCCAGGACAGAGATTTGGGCCAGCAAGACTGACAGGACAGTGTCTCTCTAAAGATCTGAGAAAGGCAGTTTGAATCCCAGTCCTTCTCTGTTTTTAAGTAACATTTTTTGGGGGAATTTTAGGAAAGAATCACATGGTGTTGTCACTTTCAAGTACGTCCTTGTCTGCTTCTTTATTATTACTGCTTTTATTGATGTGTCTGTGTCTGTGTGAGCGAGGGCCATGTATGTGCAGATGCCTATGGAGGCCAGAAGAGGGCACTGGATCCTCTGGAGCTGGAATTACTGGCAGTTGTGAGCTAGGAACTGTGTTGTGGGTGTTGGGAATGGAACTTGGGTCCTCTGGAAAAGCAGCAAGGACTCTCAACAACTGAGCCATCTCGCCAATCCAGTGTCTACTTCTTGCTAACAAAAAAGGCGAAAAGGGGCCAACTTTGTGCTGCAACTTCATAAGGAAGAAATTAGAAGGCTGCTATGAACCTATAACCATGGGACTCCGGATTTTAAAAAACGCAAACTCTAGCCAGTGGCCTAAGGCGAAGCTGCTGTACTCCACGCGTGGCAAGAACGACATCTGTCCCCAAGCACCTTTCTCGTCGCCTCCTAACTGAAAGCAGGCTTATGTTCCATTCTGAGAAGCTGTTCTCTGAGCTAACCCCAGAGAGAAACGGCTCTGACTCAGGAGTTAACAGGAGGAAGCAGCCACTCACTTCCACTGAATTGCAAAACTGGGGACTTGCAAACATATGAGAGAGCACCCTGCCAGCCTCCGCCACCACTCGCCAGCGTTACAGGACCAACAGTCCAGGCACAGAATCATCTAGTAACAGGTGCAGTGACTTCCTCTGGGAATGGAACTAATTTAAAAAGCAGACTTATTTTTATTTTTTATGTGTATCAGTGTTTTGCCTGCACATGTGTGTGTGAGCCATGTGTGTGACTGGTGCCTGCAGAAGTCAGGAAAAGGCATAGGATCCCCCTGGAACTGGAGTTACAGATGGCTGTGACCTGTGCACTGAACCTGGATCTTCTGGAAGAGCAGCAAGTGCTGTTAACCATTGAGCCAGCTCTCTAGCTCAAATTTATTTAATTTTTCATAATTTTGCAAAATCACATTTCAAAACTTAGTGTGTGTATATATATGTATATATATATATATATATATCTTACTATATATATTACACATATAGCTCCTATATTTTCAGGCTATAAACCCCAAAAGGCAATCTCATCAAAATAAAAAATAAAACCTGAATGTCTGCTCAGTTGATCCCAGTACAGCAGCTTTCCCTTTCCAATGGGCCCCGAGCTAGCATGCAAACGTTAGATAAAAACTCCTGCATCCACAGATGATAGCTCTTTCAGCAATTTAAACAGCAGGATGTGTCTGCGTATCTGCCAAGTGCCTTTCCCTTGTTTCCTGAAACTACCCTGAGAAGGACCGCATTTCTCATCCCTCAGGATGGACTTAGGAAAGGGAAGGACAAGACCTGGAGGGCTAGTGAGGGCAGAGCTGGCAAGGCTCCAAGGCTCCAGAGTACTTTTGAACAGCCCTTCCCAGCTCCTTGGCTCCTTGACCTGTGCTGTATGTCTGCCTGCTCTTTGGCTGTGCCTTCCTCCCAACCATCATCCCCAATGTCACTTGTCGGAGAGGCATCAGCTTTAGTAAAAGTGACACTACTGAGGCCTTTGGTCTGAGGAACTGGTAGAATGAACACAACAGAGCAAAGATGCAAAAGGCAAGAGGCCCCCAGATGGCTTCTTTTTGTGTGCTACCGCGGGAGGGAGAAATACCACTGGAATCACTTCAGACATTATTGGTGTCTTCCAGCAGGTCAGCAGGGGGAGTGACGATGCTGCCACTGCCAACAGCCACAGCCACAGCTTCTCTTTGGGCTACTTCACTGGCAGGGAAGAACAGGGCCACAGGGTATCCCATCTCCCTCACAAATGGCTGCCCCTAAAAGTATTCCATGTATTTGCTATCTATTCCTTGGTGCCCATTAGAAGACCAATTCCCAGGGAAAACAGCAAGAGTGGCCCTGCCCCAAGAGCATCTCACTAGCTTGGGGGACAGCAACAATGTCCAGAAAATGGTTGTTGGTGAGGGGCCAGGCATCATGGGGTCACAGGGAGAAAACAAGCAGACTGCATACAACCCTTGTGGACTGGAAAGGAAACACCTGACAAAGGCTTACAAGCCAACTGTGAATATTCTATTAAAAGCGCTGAAGGAGTTCTCACTTCAGAGGGATGGCAGTACATAAGGAACAGCGCGAGTCCCAACACCCATTTCTGTGAATTTACCAGTGTACAATGTACAGCACAATATGAATTTAGCTGTTTGCTATGGTAAGGGAAGCAGGCAAAATACAATAAAATGTATGTGAACATAAATTTTGATTTTCATCTTATTGTTTTGAGATGGTCTCTCTATATAGCTTTGGCTGTCCTGGAACTCATTTTGTAGATCAGGCCAACCTTAAACTTAGAGGCTGCCCTGCCTCCTAAGTGGTGCTAACATTAAAGGCATATGCCCAGCTATAGCTTTTTTTCTTCTTTCCTTCCTTTTCTTTCTTTCCTTCCTTCCTTCTTTGCAAATTTTTTGCCACAATATGGCACAGCCTCTCAGTAGGAATCATGCTTGCTGTGTGCATAGTCAGTTTTAAAGGAAAAACTCTCTAGTCTTGCTTAAATCTGAAGTCACCTCCAAGGTCCTTTGCCGAGTCTGGTTTCACAGGAGTGTGACCTAGGCTGAGGATTCACAATGAAAAGGAAGCATTTGCCCTGAGGTCCTTAGGATCTGTGCTGACTGCAGCAGTCTAAGAGTAAAAGGGAGCTGTGGCTCTAAACTCCCAATGTTTAAACACATGTGTAAATGGACTCACTGCCTTTTCCTGTGCTCCACGCTGGCCTTCCCTCGCCTTCTTCCAGTGTGTGGCTCACTCTCTGACCCCACAACAGTTATTTGTTCAGGGCTGAACCACAAATCACAAGTAAAAATAAACTTTACCAACCGGCAACAATCCCTTTACCCAAAATTCCAAACTGTTTTGACTCTTTGTGGGATGTTTTTGGCTGTTTAGCTTTTTGAAATGTGTTTTCTCAAGTGTGATATTCAGAATGAATTTGAATTGAAGGAGAGAGAAAGCCAATTGGTGGAAACCACATGAGCATGTGTTCTAAAGCTTTAAATGAAAATCGTTTCACTGCACAAGGAAGCGCAGTGGACAAAAGAGGAGGTGGATCGCACCTGAAGGAAGAAGACTAAGGACAGACATATCCAGTAGGAAAAGCAGTGCAGAAAAACACAACAGAGTAACCAACACCAGGTGACACTGCGACACGGGCTGCTCTCTCGCTAGTCCACACAGTGGGCAGACGGTGAAAATCAGAGCAGCTTCTTGTTCTTTTTCTCTTTCCCTGAGTCACAGCATGAGGCCGTTCTCCACTTGCCATGGGGCAGCGAGCAGCACTCCTCACCGGCTCTGCAGTTTAGCCAGGCTCACCCTCTGCTTTCTTTCCAGTGCAACTCGGGGTACTACTGTAACGACTCAGGAATGGTGCTGACAACGTGGGTCGTCTCTGTGGCTGTTGGAGGGGGACCAAAGAAGGTATTGGTTTGGTTCCTCTGATGATCTCGGAGATAAGGAGGAACAGAGGAGCTTTTGATGTGGAGGATCCTGGTGTCCATCACCTGACAGTCAATCTGCATCATCACTTCATAGTCCTGCCCATTGATCACGTTATCTGTAGAGCAGACACAGGGTTAGATAGTCAACAGGATATGAGCCATCACTACACTTTCAAGGATGGACGGGAGTTTATTAGTTCTTTCCTCAGTTCTAGTTCCCCAAGGGTCTTCAGTGGTTCAGTAAGAGCTGTGCCCTTACCTCCATCAGTGGAGACACCAGACAGCTGAAGAGAAGGGAGAAACCACATCATCCCTTGGAATGGAAGACACGGTAAGGCCCTCATACCTTCCATTTCACCAGAGTCCTTATTTTAAGTATCACTTATATTTTGTGCTTTAGTTGTTCACCTGCGGTTAGCCTGCACCTCCCCTGGAAAGGCTTCTGGACTACTCACCCCATGGTGTTTCCTCTACTACATCTCAGCCCTTGACACCCATTGTTTGTTTCTCATTCTTATTTTATGGCCCTTCCTCCTCCCCATGTCACTACTCACATTCTCATACCTTCAAGTCCAAAACACTAGAAACTACATGTCCCCCAACAGGTACTCTAGTACTACTGCTGCTAAACCTTACTGGGGACACAAGTGATGCAGACAGTGAACATGACCCAAACTCCCAAGAACACTGGGACGTCTTCAGAAGACCAAAACTAGGAACCCATGGGCAGATGGAGGTAATTAAAGCCTAAGGGTGGTGACTATTTACTCAATAAAATCATAGCAGAAAATATCCAAGCCCAGAGAAGGAAATCGACATCCAAATGTATAGCTGATTGAACCTGTTTATGCATCTCCACCCTTTGTGTTTCTGGTGTAAACCACTTGGGCTCTGCCTTGAAACCAGCTTGATAAGTCCTTTACTAAATAGCTCCTGAAGGGTTGTACATTTCAAGAAATAATTAATTAAATCAAAGCAAGAATTAAAAAGTTTCTGCACAGCAAAGGAACCTATCAGCATACTAACCCTCCCCCTTAAAAACTTTGCCAGCTATACTTCAGACAGGGTTAGTATTTAGAATATATTAAAAAAAACTGTAAAAATTAAAACACCCATATTACCTCCCCTAAAAAAAACTTTGCCAGCTATAGTTGAGACAGGGTTAGTATCTAGAACATATAAAAAAAAATGTAAAAATTAAAACACTCCAAATTGCAATCATTCAACAAATACTCTAATGAACAGGACTTCTCAAAAGAGACACAAGAATTTCTAAAAGTATTCAACATCCCAGGTCACCAATAAAATGCAAATTAAAGCTACTTCAGGATTCCATCTCACCCCAATCAGAATGGCTAAGATCAACAAAGCAACAAAAATGCTAGTGAGGATGGAGGAAAGAACAACCCTTTTCCCTGACTGTGGGAGTATAAGCTGCACATCCACTATAGGAATCAATACAGAGGCTTGTCACAAAGACAGAATCATAGGACCCAGCTATATCTTTCTTGGGTGTGCCTCAGAAAGGTTTCTGGGTCCTACCACAGAGATAGCTTACTGCTGAAGTATTCACAATAACTAAGAAGCCCATCAGCAGATACATGAATAAAGAAAACATGGTACATATATACAATGGAATCTTACTCAGGAAGAAAAGTGATATCATGACATTTTTAGGAAAATGGATGAGACAACAAATTGTTATGTGAAGTAAAATAAGTCAGATTCACAAAGAAATACTGCATGTTTTCTTTTGTATATGAGTCTTAGATTTTAATTCATGTATATGTGTGTGTGTATGGGGGATGGGTACGTCATGAAACTAGAATGGAAGTGGAGAAAGGTCTTAGGGCGAAGAGATGAGACGACGAGTAACAGAATACATGTGACTTGAGAGTTGGGGTGGGGGGACAGGAACAACAAAAACAAAGAATGTTTGCGATGCCATAATAAAACCCAATACTGCAACACTCTTTTCTAAAATACTGAAAGTGCTATTTATGGTTTTAAATACAAGGGCTGGACTCACTGTCAGAGCTAACATCACATGGCATCAGTGTGCAGACACTGTGTCTTGTATGCTTTCCACATAGTGAATTACATTTTAGAGCAACTGGATCAGAAGGTTTAGAGCAGATCAGAGCACAGGGGAGAATATTTAAGCCCTTATTTTGCCCTTCAACGACGGAGAGAACTGTCAAAGGAACAAACCATATGGGTGGTAAAGAGACCAACTGTGCAGTTCCTAAAGATTTGTTTATTTATGTATATGGGTGTTTTGCCTGTACGTATATCTGCACACCAGAAGAAGTCATCAGGGACTACGGTTATAGATGGTTATAAGCTGCCATGTGGGTGCTGGGAATGGAACTCGGGACCTCTGGAAGAGCAGCCTGTGCTCTTAACCACTGAGCCATCCCTCCAGCCCCACCAGTACAGCTTCTAACTCCATTTGATTCTCCTACTTGTGAATTTAACAGTGAAGACAGAAAAGAACTCATGGACATCTGATATGCTCTTTCTCAGGGATCACTGCATCACTACTACAGCCATACCATAGTAGGACAATACACATTCCCAGAGTTCCAGATCCCATGCCGAAGTGCAGTTCCAGGGTCAGACTGAAGGGGGAGCTTAGTTCTTATAGACAGTAGTGGTATCTGTAAGGAACACAAAGCCACGTAGAGTCCTGCTAAATACATACACAGGGTTACTCTACCACAAATTTAAAGATTGTTTTACGTCATTCTTATTTTGTGTGTGAGCACGTGTGCTCACATGTGTGTGTGCGCACAGGCAGGTACCAGATGAAGGTTAGATCCCCTGGAGTTGGAGTTCAGGTGATAGTGAGCCACCTGGCTGTTGTGAAATATTTTGATCGTACTCCAACACTCTGAACTGTCAATAAAGTTTACTTTAAATCAGAGGGATACTAGCTATCTACTAGCAGACCAAAATTAGCCATAGAGGTTTTGAGGACCAAGGCCATTTAGAGAGACACCAGAAGTAGTAGGGAGGGGCTTAGAAAGACTCTCTTTTGGATTGAGGAAGGTAAGACAGAGGAAGTCACTGGTTGCTTCTCCACCGCTTCTCTGATCATTCAGGTTCTTACCCCAATATCTGACTCCCAAGTTTTTATTGATAAGGAACAATTAGACAAATGCTTCACCTGACGTGGGTGCTGGAAATCAAATTCCAGTCCTCTGGAAAAGCAGCATGTGCTCTTAGCCCCTGAATCATCTCTACAGCCTCCATTAGCATGAATTTGAAATACTCAGATACATACTATATTCCTCCCTTGCTTCCTAAGAGGATGAAAGCCTTTTACTTCAGGGACAGGGCCAAATTACTCATTTGTATTCCTGGGTGGTCATTTTCCAAGTTGTAGTAAATGAAATGATGAGAGAATTATAAACAGATAATATTTCTCAATATCAGCTGAATATCCACGGCACTACAGCAGAAGCTCGGAGAACTTGGAAGACTGCTCAGTAGTCAATGTGACATCTGATTTTGCATCTTCATCTGTGAATCTGGAGCTGTGTTTTGGGGATAACCTACTTATATACTACCTTTCTATTATCATCATACAAAGCCAAATAGTAACTTCTAAATTTGAATACTTTTTAGTGACAAAGAGCTCAGATTAAAAGTAAAATTCTTCCTGTCCCATTATCCTTTCTTTGAACTTTTACACTAGATATGGCAAGCATTTTGGAAGAAAACCCAAAGTTTGACATTTGGTCTTCAGATTCCACTGTTCTGTTTGGGGAAAGTGAGCCATAAGGCTTGTCACACAGAAAGGTGGGACAGCTTGAGACATCTAGTCTGGGGTGTTTTCACCGAAATCTAATACACACACTTCAGAGACTCTATACAGTCTCTGAACTGTAAAAAAAAATGTTGTATGTTTTGGAAAACAGAGCCTATTAGATTCTTAAAAATTAAAAAATAAAAATTATTAAAAAAGAAACCACTAGATAAATCTAATAACCTATTCATTTTATACCGTATGATACATTTCTTCTATTGTAAATCCAAGGGGAAATATCCTTGTGCCTTTATAGGTTAGTCATTGCCTAAAACATTCTCATTGGTGATCAGTTTCCCCTTACAGCCCTTGTAAGTCTCTTCGATTACAACTGAAGCTAATTTCCTTCTTTTTGGCCTTACCAGAGATGCAGAACAGCTGGCTGCTGCTGTGCCCTAACTACCCTCTTCCTTAAGGCCACTGCTATAGCAGCTTAACATTAATTTTCCAAGTCATGACTTCATGCAATGGCTTTCAAATTATTTATCTTCACACAACTAAATTTGAATGTCTAGAAGTTAGCTAGTGTTTCACACTGAATTATTTTCCAGAAAGTAGAAGATGGAAGAAAGACATTTTGTTAATGTATTTGGAATCATTTCATTTAGCACATGTGACCAAGTTCAGATTTCAAGGCGCCACACCAGCCATTTCCTTTTGGAAGCACAGTCAGTCACTGTGTGTGTCTGTGTGTGTGTGTCTGTGTACTGTGTGTCTCTGTGTCTGTGTATGAATGCACACACACACATACACTGCAGCACAGAAGATCAAATAATAGAAAACACATGTCAGAGACATGAAATACATATTACTAAATTTTACTGTTTTTTTTTTTCAACTAACTCAGAATCCAGATGACAGTTTAAGATCAGAACTGGGCTCTCTAATATAGTTTCAACCACCTGCAGAAGATATTAGATCCACATACCTGCTGCAGTTTAAACTGATAACTAGGGTTCTTTAATGCCTTAAATATCAAGAGGAGATGAAAAACCTAAAAATATAAGTTCTGAAGGAAAACTAAAGTTTGGATTGCAAACCTAGGAGCTCCTAGCTATGGCTAAAATGACATTGTTGTCTTAAATCCAACCAGGAGGCTCAGGGTAACTCTGGTCTAGGTGGCTTTAAAATAATTCTGTTCTTCACTCCCTCCTCCTGATGGTGAGCTAGGCCATGGTGACTAATGCTAGGAGACCACACCAGGACTAGACAGTAAACAGAGGCAGTGGGATTGAGGAAACCCCTTTGTAAGACATGCTAGGCACATTCTTGCAATGCTGGGACTGAATGCGGGGTCTCTACCACTGAGCTGCCAGCCCTGGATATTTTTATGAGATGCCATTAGGCGTCGCTAAGTTCCCAACATCTCTAAAGATAGGAGACTAGAGCAGCACTGGCCTGCTCTGGGAGATCTTATAAAACAGTTCTTTGGGGGTTTCATATAACCCAATCAGACAGTAAATGAGAGTCTCGCCATTACTGATGTTTGAATTGCTGCAACTAAAGGAGGACAGATTGAGAAAGAGGCTCATGGTTACTCTATGTAAAACAAACTGTCATCCCACAGTCCAGGCTGGCTTTAAACTTTAGGCAATTCTCCTGCCTCACCCTTTCCAATGCTGAGATTACAGGTGTGAGTCACCATGGCTGGTCCAGGGTAACCTGATCTTGCCTAGGTCCCTATGGTGCTGGGCTATGGGCTGTTTACACAGTGAGCAGGAAGAAGAGCAGGAGCTGTACCATTCACTGCAGGAACAGCAGACGAGGCTCCTGCTCCTCCTTTAAGACGCTGCCCTTGGTTACCAGGTGAGCACCTCTGGAAAGCACAGCACCTTCAACTAATGCCAACAATTCGCTACTCAGTGTGAATACTGATCTAAGCAGGTCCTGAGAGAGGGCCTGGAGACTTGGGTTAGCCTCGAAGAGCAGGGGGGAAGGGCCCTGAGAAAGAAACAGGGTCAGAATGCGAGCAGCTGGGACAGAGCACATATTTTAACAATGATGTCTTCAATGTTAATGTGAAGGGCTCTGCTAAGAGGGATTCATGGGTCTCCCAATGAGAGGAATATGGTAAACATTAGGTTAAGGAGCTGAGACCCAAGTTATGTGAAAAAGACCCATAAACCTTTCTCCCTCTCCAAAAGTATACTTAATTTAAAAAGGAAGAAAGGAAGGAAGGAAGGAAGGAGAACGGAGGGAGGGAAAGAAAGTCATGCCTGTCTGGGAAACAGAACACAAAGGAGTCACAGTATAGTGAAGGGGCTCTGGGTTGACGCTTCTACCAACAGATACATGGAAATCACAACATTCTCAAAAACATCCACCTTGTGTGCTGGGACTTTTGAAGCACAAGAATTAGACGGAACCCCGATCCAAGCTTGGTAAAATGAATAAACTGAATATTTTACATTTAAAATCCATCAGGCAAATAAAAAGGAAAAGAGATAAAAGGCAGCATGCACGTGCACCGGAATGTGTTTCTGAATGCTCAGAAGGGTCGGCGATGCCAGGAAAGGTGTCTGAACATTGAGGGTGGAAAAATTCCAGGCAATGTGGAATTCTGAACAGCTTGTAAACACACAATAACTGAATTAAGCATAGTCTGCCAAGGGGCTATTAGTTGAGAGATGAATAATACAAAAACCAGAACTCTGACCCTAAACAGAACTAAATAACCAAAAACTTACATAAAGCCTAATTTTTAAAAGTGACAAGACTTGACTCGTGCTTTGTAAAGAAGTCTATCTAAGATAGGCTTATTTACTTGTCATTACGTGTATGTTTACCTGTGTGTCTGTGCACCATATGTGGCAGTAACTGGTAACTGCAGAGACCGGAAGAAGGTGTCTGATCCCTTGGAATTGTAGTTATAGATGGTTTACAGCTGCCAATGTAGGTGCTAAGAACTGAACCTATGACCTATAAAAGGGCAGCCAGGGCTGAGCCACCTCTCCATCGCTAAAGACAGATTCTCATCTAGAATCAGACAACAATTCTAACAAAGTAGTTAGCTCTGTGCAAGTCTGGCTGGTGCCAGGGTATGCTGCTGATACCTGTCCCTGAATCTGGGGACACAATAGACGACTTCAATGGAAATGAAATGGAAAACACAAGAGCCAGAAGCACAGTGAATGAAGAATAAAGACATGCTATAAGATCATCTGTCTGCGGTGGCTTCTCACTTCCATAAGGTAATTCTACTGTGCCGGTATAACTCTAGTTGTGACACACATCCTGGTTTTGGGCACGTCAACATACCACACATTGCTAGTACTCTTATTTCTGCTTAGGGGAAACCCTTTTCTGCTGTTTCGACCCACTCAGATTCTTATACATAGTCCAACTCTAATCCCTAATTTAATAAGTCCTAATTTAAGTATTAATTTTTAAGAAACCGTCCATGAAGACTCCAATGCTGATATTTACTCTTATAAGTAATATGGAAATGACCTATTTACTTAAACAATGGTAAGTAAAGAAAAGGAAGTTGGGCTTCTTTAAAAGGAATGGCTGACAAAAACTGGGAGTGGGGTGAAATGAAAGGGGATCAGGGTAGTGAGAATGGAAGCTCTCCCTCATCACCTGGTAACAACGCGGACTGAGTAACTGTCACACTGCAGTCACACATGAAGTATCTGGAAATGTAAGGACACATGTAGGGACATACAGTTCCCAGCAACTGTCACAAATGTCCTTTGCCAAGAGAAATTAGAAAGTTTCTCTAACGGGAAGATTTTAGGATTGAAAGAGATCAAAGGCAGAGAAAAAGATGAGGGGGATATCACACATTCAATTGAAACAAAACTAAATTTGTTAAATAGTTTAGGTTTTATGGATACTAAACAATGGGGATTTGGATAGGAAAGAGTTTTGTCCTGTTAGATTAGAAATGACATCATAAAATGTGTATATGGGCCTAAAATAGTGACTATATAAAATCCAATGGACCCTTGATACCTTTAGTGGTCATGATAATTGAAGGTATTAGTAGGAACAAGCAAATCAAATAAACCCTGATTGTTACTATATTAGTCTAAGTTTCATTGTTACATTTTAATATTTAGCATTTTCATATGGGCTTAATATACATTAAATTTCTAGGAACATAACTGTTGATGATCTGCTTAATAAGTACATCTATGAACAAACCCTGATCATCTAATTCTCATAACAAAGTCTTAAATCAGATATAATTAAGATTATTGCTGTTATTGTTCCCAGTTCTGAGACAAAGTAACTAAAACACAGGCATCAAGGGCCTCACTGCTCAGTTTGAAAATGATGAAGTAGATCTTGACTTAGGCAGTGGGGCTACAGAAGCCATCCTTAAAACTATTTTATTAGGTTAGGAATATTTTTTCCTGAAATTAGAAAAACCAAGAAGTATTTATCATTTAAAAAATCAGATCATTTTCAGTATTAGAATCACTATTCGAGGATATCCTGATTAAATTACATGGTAGGTACCCAGAACCAAAAAGGGTCAGCTCCAACATGTCTCATTCAGGTGGTTCTTCTGATTATGCCACTCCCTGCCCCCTTAAAAAACTGTTTTTTTTTTAAAAAAAATTGAATCTAATGGGTGAATAATGTGCCAGTTCCTTTCCTTCTCATATATTAACAGCTATATTAATATTCAGAAGCCCTTTACTGTAAAATCCAGACCCACAGATTAACTAACCAAAGGTTAGTTAAACCTCTGTGATCATAATGATGGATATAAGAATGAACTATAGCCCTTCTCTTGTTTGTATCTGTCTGTCTGTCTGTCTAGTTTTGAGACAGGGGCTTACTATGTAGCCTTAGCTAGCCTGGAACTCACTATGTATATGAGGCTAACCTTGAACTCATACAGGTCTGCTTGCCTTGGCCTCTTGAGTCCTGAGATTAAAGGCTTCACCATACCCAGCCTCCTTTACTTGCATTTAAAAAAAAAAAATCAATGAATGGAAATTCCATCTTCTTTCCAGAATGTCAAGATGGACTGTGCAACACTCCTGTCCACGGTGTTAGGCAGGCTCAGCTGCTACAAGATCACTGATAAAGAATTCCAGACCATGGGAGAATCTTTAAAAAACAAACAAAAAAAGAGGCCTCATAAGACCAATTATTCTCAGTTTTCAAAAACCCTGGCATATTTTTTGATCATAAAGTAGAACCATAACATGTTTTGGGCTTCTTTGCTCCTTGGTGCTTGAGGATCTGCCATGATCATGAAATGACAAGTGAACGTCTGTACTAGGAAGTTTGTGACCAGTCCTTTCCTTCAGAGGAGACAGCTTTGACTGATGGGCTCCTCTATCCCGGAAGGCAGCAAGACTTGGGGCAGAAATTCAAGAAACCCTTGCCAAAAAGGACAAGACCACACCAGATGCTGTCTTTACATTTGGATAGAGTCCATTTCAGCAGTGGCAAGACAATTAGTTTGCTGTGATTGTACAAAGTGAAATGAACCCCAACAGACCTACAAGACATGGCCTTCATGAGAAGAAAATGAAGGAACACAATGAAAGGAACTCTGGAAAGTCAAGGAGACTGCAAAGGCCAAAACTATCCCCACAAAATGTTTCTGGAGATTATGTGACGGTAGGGGTAAAGATTGCATAGTGACTGATCAGCCATGAAGGGGCAAAATTCTGAGAGGACCAAGAAACTGATATGTGTGTGTGTGTGTGTGTGTGTGTGTATAATAGTGCTTATACAATATGATTCAGAAAAACTCATTCAAAAGTAGAAACACCTGTGAAAAGGTTAAAATGAATGGAATTGAGATGATATAATTTTAGATAATCTAATAAATTCCATTTTCTTATAAACAGAAATATACAGAAAGCAGTTTATGTAACAGTGAAGGCTACTGTTCCTCATGCTTTTCTTTGTTTTCTAAGAAAAATGGTGTGTGTCTCCCTTCCACACCTGACTAGGTATACAGCGTCTTGGAACACAGACAAATTTGGGAGGTATAAGTTACAATCTCCTGAGGTTTCACAGAAACAGCTCAGTGGGCTTAATTTCACAGAGACAAGCTCCTAGGAGGAACCACACTAAGTCAGCTCCCTGGGGGCAGGCATTTTTATCACTGCGGAATCCTTACTGTACACAGAAGATTCACTTTTCAGCATTTATTAGAATAGATCAATGTGTAGAAATAACCCCAAAAGAGGCTGACTTAAAGAGGGTGCAGGTTGAAATGAATACTCAGAGAACTGTGCTAAGCAGAGATAAGTCACCTCAAGTACACATCCTAGAGATTCACTTTTTGTGTATGTATACATGCGCATATCATGTGTATGTCTGTGTATGTATGTACATATGTGTGAGCAGGTATATGTACTTATATATATATGCTCATACATATGGAGGCAGAGGACAAACTCTGAACCATCTACCTTTATTTTTGAGACAGGATCTCTCACTGGCTGAGCTTGCCAAGCAGGCAAGTCAGCTGTCCAGTAAGCCTCAGGCATCCTTCCTGTATCCAATCACCCAAATGTGGGTGTGCCATCACTCTCAACTTCTAAAATGTGTGTTCTGAGGATGTGACCTGGGTCTTCATATTGAAGGGCAAGCATTTTACTGAGTGAGCTATTTCCCAACTCCAGATTCAGTTTTTAAGTGCAAAATTTCTTCCTCTTTGGAGCAGAAATATGGTTAAGAACAGGCTGGAGGTCAGTTTCACAAGTCAATGTCTGTAACGTTATTTGCTATTCTGAATCTCTTTTTTTCCACTGACATGCCAGAAATCCCCAATCTAAATTAAATTTGAACACACTTTAAAAATCCAGGGCCTTTGAGTACCCACATGTGCTTAATTCCCTCAGCTCATTATAACAAACAGACAACTTTGCATAAGTAGAATCAAGCAAATGGCTCTTCAGAAAGATGTCTGGGTTTCTAAGTTGTTGTAGGATATTTGGTCACCACTGCAACACTCCAAAACTGTGTTAATAAAGTTAACTTTGAGGTAGGAGGTGGAGCCAGTGACCAGTCTACCAGAATTAGTCACAGAGAAGCCAATGGTATGGGTAGAGAAGACACACAGGAAGGAGGAGGGAGGGACTTGGATTTTTCATGGTCTCTTTGATCTGGGAAGTGTGGAAAGAAAGACAGCTGGTAGGTTCTCTGAAGTTTCTTTGATCTATCAGCTTTTTACCCCAACTTCTGACTCCTGTGTCTTTATTGACAACAGAACAATTTATATAAACACTTCACTTTGTCCCTTACTGTTCTGTAATATTTCCCTTCTTGCAAGCAAGTCTTACCAACAAAAGGCAGGGCAAGCTGCAGATGTGCCTGTGACCTAGCACCGCAGAGGTTGAGCCAAGAGAGTCAAGAGTTCCAGGCCAGCCTGGATCTAATATTGATTCCTTGTCTTATTAAACAAACAAACAAAGCAACAATAATCAGTAAATCCAAATAACATGCCAAGATCTGAGATGGCTAACCCAGTTCCCCAACCCCATTCTTGGGTAAAATATAGTTACATACTAAGTCACTTAAGAGTTTTAACATTTTAAAACCACTGTATTTATCTTGTGTAACATGCGGGGTTTTTTGTTTTGTTTTGAATCTTAAAAGTCATCGGCTAATGCAGATATCACTTTCTGCCAAAGACACAGCTGGTGAATGTCTTAGTCTGATCAACGGCTGGAGCCTACTTTGACATTTCCAACATTCATTCCTGTAGGTGAAATAATCAGAGACACTCATTCTGGAAAATAATGAGAAAGAATTTTCCCTTTTCCTACTACTGGAAACCAACCTAAGAAAGCACTAAGGAAGCAGTTTCCACGGCGCTCAGATAAGTCCTGGAGGCCCCTGACTGAAGCTAGAAGTCGCTACTGAGTAAAATTAGACACTATTTTGATACTCTACACCAAAAAATTAGGAGCACTCTGTCTACTAACCTTCTTTCAAATAAGTGATTTAGGATTATGGAATGTTTTTTGATCGCCATAAAAATAAAATTAGAAAATACTATCCCGTTTCTATGAATTTTGATATATACTTGTGATTTATAATAATGTTGCTTCCATAAGAGAATACATTTTTGAGTTAATATAAAGTGGCATATAGATGACTATCAATGTGGAGATAGTTTCATTCTCTGAGCTCCAAAGAAGTCTTCTTCTTAGCAGGTTGGGCAGCCTCGCTCCTTTCTGTTAATCAGGTTCCTTTAAGCCTCTTCTTCTCAGCTTTTGTACAATTCAAATGGAGCAAGAATCTTGCTAGAGCACAATGTGGTACTTGATCATTCACAAGCCCCAACCAACCCTGGCTGGCCTTCAGTAAGAATTCTTAGTCCTCTAGAAAGAATCCCTCTTAGCTCCTGCTTCTTTCCTCTTGGTAACTTTCCAGTTATGGATACCTCCTGAACACTCTTCCCCTAGGCTGTAAATTTCTAATCCCTTTCCCCCAACAGCAAGACATCTTTATGAAGGTCCCTAGACCTACTGCCACAGCCATCAGTGAATAAGTCTTCCTTACTGTGGTCAACAGGTAGCAGGAATAACATTTCTTTAACATTGTTGGCTCTTGATGTCTGTCCTGTTTCTTTCAGAAAAAGGAAATAGTAATGCTCATGAGACTAAATCTTGGTGTATAACTCTGTTGGCAAGACTCCAAGCAGCACTTTAGAAAATTATAAGCAAGTTATAAAACGCTCTGATGGGTAGATGTCATGCCTGGTCTGCTGAGGAGAAGTAAGAAAGCAGAGGAGATGCCAATGTGCAGAATGCCCAGGGATAAAGTCCAGTCTCTTGTCTTATTTGTTTTATAAATGTCATTAACAGAAACCAAAGGTCGTTTTTGTTGGTTTGTTGGGCTTTTAGGATAAAAGCTGCCATACTGCAAGTTATATATGAAATTTTAAAAAAAAAACAGCATAATTAAGTAAATGTAACATTCCAGTATTCCAGTCAGCTGTGAAAATGAAAAACATGGCTGCAAACCAGACACTGGGTGAAGCATAAATCTAATTATTAATCTTATCAATAAAAACAGAAATCGGGGTAAAACCTTAAAAGATCAGAGAAGCAGAGGAGCAGCCACAGTCCCTCCTACCTTTTTTGTTCCTCCATCCAAAAAGGCTGTCCTGTCTCAGCCCCACCTTACCACTTCCTGTTCCTCTCTCTACAGTCCTCCAAACCTCTATGGTCAGTTAGTAGCTGGCTCCACCCTCTAACTCCAAGTAAGCTTTATTTGTCAGAACACAATGAATATATTGCAAAACAACTCAGTCTTCTCTACCCCCTAGGTCCTTGTGGAATGTATTCCAAACACAGTCTGAGAAGAGCTTCAAGGCTAAATTCCCAGAGATTCCTGGAGGTAACTAGGGGACTCACACCATTAAGGTTTTTTTTTTTTTTAAGTCAAGGATGTCATTTGAATTTCTGGACTCCATAAAGTTCCTTGTGCTAGTTGGTGGAACATGTCCTACCAGGGATCATTAACTCAACGAAAACCTGCCTTTCTAGAAGCCAGGCAGCTGTCTCCAGGAGTGTTAACACCAGGTTTAAAATAAATGAGGGTCCTCCCCATGCTCCTCCTAACACTCACTCTGATCTGTTGGCGGCTGCAGGTGTGAGATCAGGGAACTTGTGGCACCTTACATAAAAGTATTCAGATGGCCTGCTCTTACAGAGGACCCAGGTTTGAGTCCCAGAACCCACAGAGCAGTTAACAACAGTCTGTAACACCAGTTGCAGGAGACCTAAAACCCTCTTCTGACTTCCTTGGGTACTAGGCACGCATGTGGTACACATGCACACACACAAGCAAAATATTTTACAAATAAACCAAAAAAATAAAAATAAAAATTTAAAAAATACGTAAGTGGGAGACACAGGTAATATGCTCATAAAAGCAAATGACTGAGGACTCAGCATATCAGGGAAGAATCAGGGTAAACTGTTTTCAGCTAAGATGCCTAGTCAATGTATCAACTATCAATGTACATTCATGTATGTAACATGTATTTGCTCTAATGTTTACATAACAGTTACTATAATCAGGTAATTTATAATCAGGTTCTTAGGAAACATACATGAGAGGGACTAATAACATTTCACTGGGTAGAATATGAAAAACTGCAGACTATAACAGCATCTTGACAGATAACAGAAATAACTAAACATTTTTAGGGTTCTACTTATTGCTGTTTTACGGGATAATTATACATCTTATAATGAAAAGTCTTTCTAGAATAAGCAGAGAAAGAAAGGAGTGGCATTTTGGGAAAAGTAAGACTTACTGGGTTCTAACACATTCTCTGGTACAGTGACAAGAGTAATGGCTCCAATAAATTAAAGACATTTCTGTCCAAACAAATTCACAGTGCTGCCTCAAATCCATGTGCACATATATAAAAGTGTTCAAAAGACTAATTCCTTCCAGATCTAATGGAAATAGAGTAAGACAAGGGTGACCAAGGGTGCTGGCATTTTATTTGCAAATAAAAGTTTTAGCATAAATTAGAGATCAAATTTCAACTTCAGCACATAAGTTGGGTTCTTACTCTCTCAGACTTGTTCTACATGGCCTCAGCTGCAGGCGCACTGTGTCTTAAGTCACTGTGAAGTAGTCTAATAGGAATGAGAACTACAGTCTTTTTTCAAGCTGTGGATATAGCAACACATATTCAGAAACGAGCTTGAAAAGTGGCCTTTTTCTCATAAAGATACAAAATCTCTAAAAAACTGCATTTTATTCTCTCTCAGAGATTTCTGACAAAGACTTAGTAACCAGGCCGAGACAACGTCAAACACTGTATTTAACCTTATTTGCCAAAATTTGTGCAAAGTTGGACAGCCAATGCCTTGCTTATGTTCTTAATTGAAAGTGGCAAGGGGTGCAGGGCCATGTTGTAGACATACTTCCTTTCCTGAGCCAGACAGGCCTGTTACTGCCTGAGTTTCCTGGCTTGCTTTCTGGGTTGTCTGGCCTGCGGGTAACCCAGAGGAAGCAGCATTTGGAGTTTCCCTGTGGCAGAGCTGGCTGCATAAAGCTCAGACATCCTCAGTATAAAACAGCAGGACGAAAAAGCCTCCATTTTGTACAATTAGAAGGAAGGTAAGAATCAAGCACATGGCAATTAAGGAAAGTTATAGAAATATCCAAATCCAGCTCCAGAATAAGCTTATATGCACAGAATTAAGTAAATTATAAAGAAAATAGATTATTCTGTGTAGTTTTGTGATGATTCAAGCTAGAGTTATGCTGGTCTTAGAAATGACATATTCTCCCATTTCAGACCTTAGGAATCTGAGGCCCAGAAATTCTTAGGTTAAGTTCTGTATTTACTCTTATTATTACTGCTTCTTGGAGAAAGTTCAAAGGAGGGCTGGCCCACATCCTCCATAGGATAAAAACTGAGGAACAAGTACTTAAGACGAAAATCACTTTAAAAATATTCACAATTAACTGGGGTTTACTGAACATTTTTTCTGGATTTTAGCTTACTAAGACTCCAAACTGAAGAAGCATGAAACGGACTGTAAGGGAAAGCCTCTTGGATCTTCCACTTTCTAGTCTATTTTCACTCATTAAATATTTACTGAATCACTACTGGGCCAAGCCTGGTCTAGGTGTTTGAACTGAAAGGGGAAAAACCCACAAAAGTTTCCTCTCAAAGGCTTTACATTCTAACAGTGAGGCATGAGTCGACAGGAAATAAGAGAAGTAAATAGTGTGTTTGAAAATGATGGAAGACCAGGGGTAAAAGGAAGGCACGAAATAGTACAGGCTACACTGGAAGCACAGAAAGTCATCTGGGATAGGCCATTGAGAAGAATCTTTTGATTCAGGGTCTACAGTACTGAGAAAGGCAACAAAGTAAGTATCTGGGAAAGAGCATTACAGGAGGTGGGAGTACAAAGGTCCTGAGGCTGGAGCATGTCCCAAGGATATGAGCAATAAAGAGGCCAGTACAGCTAGGATAAGGTATAAGGAGACAAGGCCACAGAGAACCAGGGGACCTGCCTTCTTGATCACCCAGATTGAGTCCTTTATTTAGATGAAATGAGATGAGATGCAAAGCGAAGGTCTGAGCAGGAGCTACGATGTTACTCTGACTACCAGCTTGTTTATTTCAAGGTACGGGAGAGCAGGTTACATCGGCACAGTTCTTAAGGACTAATTGTGATGGTATTTTTCTAAGGTTTTCAGAACATTAAAAGATACAAAATGTGAGTGTTCTTACCATGGTGGAGTTGGTGTGGCAGA
>PVIU01010127.1:49833-72124 GCA_004026605.1 Ondatra zibethicus
TGAAAACATTGGGGCCGTGCTGTTAAGCAACTAGGTCCACAGCGCAGCTTATATGGGTCGTGGCTAGTCTCATAGAAGCCAAGCTACAGCCTAAATACTGGGTTGCTTTATGACTTAGAAAGGGTAGGCCATAAATTTCTTCAGAGGACTTCCTTTTCCTGAGAGTGAAACAAGCAAGCACAACAACAAAACCTTCAAAGCAGAGAAGTAAGGACACCCAGCTTCTTCGCAGGCCAGCAGTGCCTTTCACTTTCACCCCATTAGCTCATGCCATCAAAATCCCTCAAACACACAAGCTACCTTAGTCTGCAGCTGGGCATCACAAACCCTAAACAACAGTCAACAGATATTACACAACCTTTAAAAGGCTACAAATATGCTTAATTTAACCTTTATTTTTAGAGCAGAGACTGAAATTCCCAATTTAATATAACTCAGTATATTCAATTAATAGGGTCTTATAAATAAAGTTTTTCCCCAGATTTTTAAGGCAATAGGGATGTTCTTCCAATGAAAGTTTGTTTCTATGATCAATATGATTCAATTACATAAATATTTATACAGCAGCTGTACGTGCTGGGCAGTATGCTAGGTTGAGTAAGACCTGGCCCCCAATCAAAGCATTTGACATCTAGTAAAAAAAGCAGCTAAGTAAACACACATAACAGGGCCCAACTGTGTGATGGGTAGGTATATGGTGCAGTGACAAGGAGGCCGGGTGCCTACACTGACGGGTGGGGTGGTAGAAAGGTGACAAGAAAGGCTTTCTGAAGGAGATACACTTGCGCCAGACTTTGAAGAATTCTTTTGAGCTAGGGAAATCCTAGAGTGGCTAAGCACAAGGAAATACATCAAGTCTGGGGTGACCTACTGTGCACGGTGCTGTGGAAGAATAACGTGTGAGGTGGGACAGGAGCAGATGAGGCAGGGAAGGGAGAAGAGGCCTCCACAGAGCTTAGGATGAAGCGCAGTGGCAGTGGGGAGCCACTGCAGGGTTCTAAAGAAGTGAGACACAGGATCAGAAGTGGAATTTACTGAAACAGGACGTTCTGGAGGCAATGTGGGAAACAGAGATGGTGGGAACGGCAGCAACAATGAGCAGACGACTCAGCCCTAGCTTTACATGTTCTGTCCTATTTCCTCAGGAGCTAAGAGCTGTACTGACCTGCATCTACCAGCTAAAATAAAAACACAGAATATTTTCCACAGAAGTCCAGGGTATAAAGCACACCCCACCTGATGTGTGAGGCACGCTCTGTTAATAGCTTTGGTTTGTCTCTGAAAAAACGTCTAATGTAAAAGTAAAATATTCAAATCAGACTCTTAGGCCAATAGTGACTTTTTGGGCAACACAACGGTACAGCCTATTGCAGAATTTTCAGAAATAGGCTGTTCAGAAGGGTTCTGGAGAAATAAAGGATTAGGAAGGGATTACTGAAGAATTTGCTACATTTCCTATATTACTTTCAATTTGTAAGCTGCTTTTTATTGGGACTAACTTTGGCTACACTACTGAAAAACAGACATACATACTTCTGTGATTATGTATACTCAGAAATTAGCACAACTAAGCATATAAAAGCAATAAAATACTTTATAGTATTGATGGGTGGGAAGGGTTATAAAGCCAGGAAGGGAACCAATACATAGTGTTCATTTAATCTGTAAAACAGTCTTTATAACTGTAGATGATGGTGGTGCACGGCTTTAATCCCAGCAGTTGAGAGGCTGAGGGTCATGGATCTCTGTGAGTTCAAGGCTATCCTTGCCTACATAGTGAGTTCAGGCCAGCCAGGGCTACATAGCAAGATGCTGTCTCAACAATAACAACAAAATAAAGTTGAACATTATCAAAACAACAACAAACAGACCAAAACAAAACCTTATGAGGTACCAGGCAGAGCCTCCTTAAATCTGAGTCTTAGATGTTTATATTAATTTCTCCAAACGCACAGTTGTGAAGTGGCAAAATCAAATTTGAACTCAGGTCAGAGCTTGCTGTCATGGGAAAATATCAGATATGTGACTTAATAATAAGGGAACTGTACTAGGTACCTAGTGCAAAGAGTGTTGTTCCAAGAAAAAAAGAATCAGAGTATATGGGAGCTGGTTATGACTCTTTCTTAGGAAAACATGGGTTACTGCAGGAGCCAGGTTTAGGGTCCCCGGAGGTGGAATGACCTCACTCTTTAGAATACAACACAACAAAACGTGCTAACTGTCATGAAACATTTGTTCTTTGCACAAGCTCATAAAAAACATGGGGCGGGGCAGGTTGCTGAACTTAAGACCAAAGAGAAGAGCAGTGAAGAGACAGCTTGGAAACAGAGACACCCCGAATTCTTACTCTGGGAAAACTTACAGTTGAATCTGTGTTCCCAAGCATGACAGGGCTTTATAGTGGCTGTTAGTTATGTACTTCTTTAAAGGGACTTTGGGGAAGATGAGGTGCAGTCAATACAAGCTTTGCTAGCACTGGGAAAGTGTATGAACCATAGGAACCAGAGGACTCAAAAATAATAGCACATAGCTCTGTCGCTTTCGAGTCCCTACTACGTCAGTGGCTTTTGTTGATGGTAAAGAATTTCCTGCTCCCTCCTAGACCAACTGCCACTCACCTTCCATCTCTACTCCTCTCTCCAGGACTGATGACAGATTCCGGAACTCATGTATGCTAGGCAATACCACTGAGCCTCCTAGGTTCCTGTTTTAAATTTTAAGACAGGGTCTTGTTTTATTGCTTAGACTTTGAATTTGTAATCCTTCTGTCTTAGCCTTCCACATAGCTGAAATACAGGTGTATAGTACTAGCTAGCACTTCTTGTTTCTATCAAAATTTTCATCAGGTTCTGTGACGTACTGCAGTTACAAATATGGAGGAAGGTCGGGCTGGTGCTAGGTGAAGGGCATCACGTTGTGTCCTCTGCTCAGTATTCATGCTGGGATTAAAGCCATGCACCACCACACCTGTCATCTGCCCAGGTAGCCTACCAGAGTTGATACCTGCTTGGATGAGCTTTGCTCACATTAAAAGAACATGGTCACATTAATGCTCACATTAAAAAAAATGATAAAAATGATCAAATATTACTAACTTTTTTTTCACAGAGTAAAGTGCTATATTTACAGTAGCTGAAGATCACATAGCTAGCAGACTATCTACTTAATTTCCAACTATCACCGTGTACATGGTTTCACTGTTTTCAGGTGGCTCGTTCCCATTTACATGGACATTAGGAACCATGCTTCTCCTAAACAAAGTGAACTACTGCTCCTTCATGATAATAACTGTACAAATTTTACAAAGACCACAGAGGGCCTGTCAGGAATGTCTCTGAATAAAAGCTGGCTCAAATCATTTTTTTTTAAATCAAGTTCCTTTTTAAAAACTACATTCTCTATTTTTCTTTCTTTCTGGCATATATTTTCACAGTAGGACCAACTAAATCAAACTCAAGAGAAACAAATTCATTAGTTTAGTAGACTGGAAAACTATGTTCCAGGTTGACTTCCCCACAGCATCTATGTGGTCCCTGAGACATTCTCAGCATAGAGATGAGACTACAACATAGACGTGAAGAAAATCTCACATGTATTCCAGAAAACATGAGCTCAGAATGCAATGCCAATGCCTAGGCAACATCAGAGTTGCAGTGTGTGCTGACATGAACTGTGAAAGACCCATGAGACTTCTCTATGTAAAGGTAGAAGCAGGAATAAAAAGGGGGGTGTACAAATCTCACTGAAAATACAAACAGATAAACAAACTAATAGCAGGTGTTTTGTAGTTTAGTTCTTAGAGAGATACCTCCCCTATGCTAAACAGAAAGGAACCTAAGGAGACATCACTCTCCTTAATCAGCAGAAAAATGTTGAGTTGTATTCATGATAGAAACATTTTTCATAAGCAAGTCTCCAAGAGACAATAAAACGATAAGATGATATGCAAACAGCTGAACAGGTCCTTTTAAAATGAGGTTAATTAGATATGTGAACATTAGCCCCGTATCTTCAAGTATAGCAAGAATGTTCTACTATATTATACATGAGTTTACATAGATATTAGGGTGTGCAGTTCTTTTTTTTTAATTCTGGTATCTCTTATATATTAGCACAATGATGAGAACCTCAGGAATGTGACTTGAATTGACTGTCTACAAGGGTACTTACTGATTAACTATACGCAGGATGGGATTCCCTGGAATAAAATGGAGACAGCAGCTCTGACAAGCTAGCCCAACTGTCAGCAGGCTTTGAAAAAAAAGCAAAACTCATGTCCAAATGGATCAAAGACCTCAACATAAAGCCAGCCACACTGAACCTTATAGAAGAGAAAGTGGAAAATACACCTGAACGCATTGGCACAGGGAACCACTTCCTAAATAGAACCCCAGCAGCACAAACACTGAGAGAAACAATTAATAAATGGGACCTCCTGAAACTGAAAAGCTTCTGTAAAGCAAAGGACACGGTCAACAAGACAAAACAACAGCCTACAGAATGGGAAAAGATCTTCACTAACCCTACATCAGACAGAGGTCTGATCTCCAAAATATACAAAGAACTCAAGAAATTGGACACCCAAAGAACACATAATCCAATAAAAAAAAATGGAGTATAGACCTAAACAGAGAACTCTCAACAGAGGAATCTAAAATGGCTGAAAGACACTTAAGGAAATGTTCAACATCCTTAGTCATCAGAGAAATGCAAATCAAAACAACTCTGAGATCCCATCTTACACCTGAAAGAATGGCCAAGATCAAAAACACTGATGACAACTTATGCTGGAGAGGATGTGGGGAAAAGGGAACACTCCTGCATTGCTGGTGGGAATGCAAGCTGGTACAACCCCTTTGGATGTCAGTGTGGCGATTTCTCAGAAAATTAGGAAACCACCTTCCTCAAGACCCAATAATACCACTTTTGGGTGTATATCCAAAGGATGCTCAATCGTGCCACAAGGACATGTGCTCAACTATGTTCATAGCAGCTTTGTTTGTCATAGCCAGAACCCAGAAACAACCTAAATGCCCCTTGACAGAAGAATGGATGAGGAAAATGTGGTACTTTTACACAATGGAGTACAACACAGAAGAAAAAAATAATGACATCTTGAATTTTGCAGGAAAATGGATGGAGCTAGAAAGCATTATTTTGAGCGAGGTAACCCAGACACAGAACGACAATTATCACATGTACTCACTCATAGGTGGTTTTTAAACATAAAGCAAAGAAAGCCAGCCTACAAACCACAATCCCAGAGAACCTAGACAACAATACGGACACTAAGAGAGACCTACATAGATCTAATCTACATGGGAAGTAGAAAGTAGAAAAAGACAAGATCTCCTGAGTAAATTGGGAGCATGAGGACCTTGGGGGAGGGTTGGAGGGAGAAGAGGAGAAGCAGGGAGGGGAGCAGAGAAAAATGTAGAGCTCAATAAATATCAATAAAAATATACATCAAAAAAGCAAAATTAACAATTCTTGGAATGAGTAGACAGATTTATCATGTTCATTATCCAATTCTTTTAATGCTTCCTATTAGTTATCACAGTCTTAGTGTGAGCAGTTTTTCTGGAAAAATAAATGCTCACAAACAAAGAAATGTAGACAAAAATGCGAGGAGAGAGACTCTTTCTCTCTACTACTAAATATCATGTTATATTTGAATACAGAACTGGTTTGTTGGTCTGGAACAGGCTGGTTTATGAAAATGACTGAAGGTTACTTTAGGAAAATGTTTTCTAAAAGAAGGTTTTGTATGTTTAAGTACATACAAAAGGAAAAGGAAAAGTAAGCAAACTCTGAAACTGATGTCTCCTAAATTCAGATTGAATAAATTTATACAAAGTCTTTAATTAGATAAACTTAAAATCTCAGAAAATCTGTATTTTATAGTCCTCATGTTTCTTCATACTTTAACACAGTGGTGAAACAGCTCTTCTGGTCATCACAAAAGACACAAGAAGCTAGTCTGTGAGTAAGTCGTGCTTTGACCTGAAATGCTTCTTCTCTGTTGCCCATCATGGATGAGTTCATCAACACAGTACCTCCTACTCTGCAATTACAGTAACAAACTGGCATTTAGTTTCACTGTCTTCACTCACATGCTGTGCTTAAAAGAAAGGCTAAAGATATTAACAGCAAGTGATCTATAGAACACTGGCTGCAATGGACCATGAAGTCCAGTTATGATCATTTGAACCCTCTCAGTTACCTTAAAAGTTAAGTATGGCTAATGCCTATTCTGTATAGTCTCTGTGAGGGCCAAATACAAACTATATGCCAATGAACACAGAAAAACATATAATGCACATAATGGGTGCTCAAAAAGGAATAATTGAACCTGAACTTAAAATTCTAAACTATTGAAGCTTCATGAAAACATCAACACTTGTCCTTGCTGTAGCTTATGTATCCAGGTATCTGGGCCTTCAGTAGAGGAATTTTGCCTGCCACCTCAAGGTGCAGCACAGCTGTAATGACCCTGGGTTTTGCAGATGATAGAGAAAAGCCCCTCATAGCTGATTAAGTACAGGTAGATGAAAATGAAGTAGATGGTAAAAGGACACCAAAGTGAGTCACGCTAGCTCTAAAGCTGTGATAGGGGTAGGGCAGATGGGAGCCTGGGAGGGGGGGTTGGGAAAGTTACATTAAAAATTTCTAAGTGAAATTTGTGTATTGTAAGGTATTCAAACCATTTTCTGCTGCAGGAGATTTGATCACACTGTGAAAATGTGTCATTGTTCTACCTTGCCTGCCAAGGCATTTCTGATTGATCTAATAAAGAGCTGAATGGCTAATAGCTGGGCAGGAGAGGATAGGCAGGATTTCTGGAAAGAGAGAGGAACTCTGGGAAAAAGAGAGGCAAAATTATCTAACAAGACAAGGAGGGTCTCAGATGTACAGAATGGAGGAGAGGTAAAGAGTCACATGGCAGAATGTAGATGAACAGAAATGGGTTAATTTAAGTTATAAGAGCTAGTGGGACAAGCCTAAACTAAGGCAAAACTTTCATAATAACAAGCCTCTATGTCATTATTAGGGAAGTGGAGGTCCAAAGACAATCTGACAAAAAAGAAAAAAAAAAGACCCACTACATTTGGCATCTAATGTGGGGCAAGGGCACAGAGCCCACGGCTTGCAGTGTACAGAGGCATGGCCCCTTTAAGAGGCTCTTCTATGCAGCTGAACACTTGAATGGTACACAAATAGATAGGAGACTAGATAGAAACATCTGTGGCAGTGCAAGTCCAATAGCTTCCGAGAGCTGGGGTGCGTAAAAGCTCCCAGCTGCACCTGCAGGCATAAGACCTGAAGGGAGCAGAGCTAGAAACCACCAGTACCATGTGCTATGTGGAGCTACACAGTGGGTAGCCTAACAGTTTATGGTTAGGCTCACACAGTCAGAGAAACGATGCAGACGAAGAAGAAAGAATAATAATAAGAATAGAAAGAGGAGGAGGAAGAGGATGAAGAGGAAGAGAAAGAAGAGGAAAAGAAGAAGAGGAAGAAGAAGAGGAGGAAGAAGAGAAGGAGGATGAAGAGGAAGAAGTAGAGGAGTAGGAAGAGGAAGAAGGAAGAGGGGGAGGAAGAGGAGAAGGAGGAAGAGGAGAAAGAGGAAGAAGAAGAGAAAGAGGAAGAAGAGGAGGAGGAGGAAGAAGAAGAAGAGGAGGAAGAGGAAGAAGTCAGTTCTAGGCCAAGAAAACCTCTGGACAAGGTAAAGTATGCTTGGAAATGTGCTTAGGTGCTGAAGAAAGAAAACAAATGAGTATAGACAGTCACAGAAAAAAATGAACAGTTTAAAAATAATAAAGTCTTTAAAGAAAGAGTAAAGTAATATAGAAAGAATAAGCCATGTAAGGATGAGAAATACACAGGGTATCTAGATCCTGCATGGTGCTTTGTTGGTTTTAAAGTTTTTAAATCCTAATGAGCAAAAAACAACAGCTGCTGAGAGATATTGGATTATGAGGAAAACTGCTGAATTAAGCCAGCCTAAATATGTCAAGGATATCTTAACTTCAGAATGGAAGTCAGAAAATATGTTATGCTGCATTAGAGGAGAGGTTATACCTTTGTTTCCACAGGAAACAAAGAGATATGGATTCCTTAAAAATTAATAAAGACCAGATTTGATTGGGGAAGACATCTTGAAAATCTTGGCTGAAGACATGAAGGAAGAAACCAAGGAAAACTACAAAACAGGTGACATGTATGTCTAGTCGACCCCCGACCAGCAGGAATACAACCACACTCAGGATTCTTCCCGTATCACGCTTTATTTAGAGAGCCTCTCGGTTGAAAGTTTTACGGGGAAAAAAGGGAGGGAAAGCAAAAGGTAGGGAGTGCAGAAGTGAGAGGGGAAGGCGAAGGGGACAAAGGGGCGAAGGGGATGCAAAAGGGGTGAGCTCCAAATGGAGGCTGCTTATATAGGGAAAAAAAGACACGGTTTGAACCTCAATTGGCTGCAGATAAGCCTGTGGACACCAGGACCCTCAGGATTGGATAGGGACCCCAAGGTTGAAACGCATTCGGGAAGCGCCTGGACACTCAGTCCTGGAGCATTGCCAAATATGGAATTGTTTACCTCTGAACTGCCAGGGTGAAATCGCCATCTTGTAATGGCGTTTTGCCTGCGGCTCCCTGCATGTATGCTGACCCCTCAACATGGGAACAACTCTGATACTGGATAAGATATGATAAATCTTGTTAGCTACAGAGTTCTCATGACTTACTATTACATGCCATTTTTTCCATATGACATAAATGGAAATTTATATTATAGTTTGGTTATGCAGTCCAAAGGGACTTATAAAGTTGACAGATGCCTTTTATCTGCTCAACACAGAACAGAGAATCATCCTTAGCTTATTTGTGCACACCATATATTCAATATTTGTGTTAAAGCAAATATGTATGTTATCTTTAAAAAATTTGCATGTTTTCAAAACAAAAGAACCAGACACCAATGAAAACAAGTAGCCCAAGTGACCCAGCCTCTCAAAATGCCTCTGCTGCAGTTTCCTCAAAAATCTGCTCCAGGACAACTTAAAGTGGGTAGCTAGGATGGTCCAGCCTCATACACTACTTCACCCAGGATGTCAGATAAGCTCTACACTTTCCCATCACACAGAGACTGAACAAAAAAATAATACAGCTAACTCTCCCAGGACTTGACCAATATCCCAATTTTCTCAAGGTTCCCTAAAGATGATGTTGCCCCCATTTAGCAGAAAGTAATTTTAAGAACATGAAGCCCACGTTCTCAAGAGGTAGGGTGGCTAGTTTTTGGTTATTTGGAAGGTTATGGGTGTTTGTCATCATTTAGGGGATTGGTTGCAAGTTGTAACTGATCATGGTCAGGAAAAAAACTAAGCAAAGGAGGTTAGATTCAGGGATTGCTTTCTGAGAACAAAAAAGGAGTAATAAGGAATGATAGGACAAAAGGGTAGATTATTGAATCTACTTCTAAACTAAAAAACAACTATAACTCAAATATTTCACAATGGTATGGATTTTTGTATGTTGTTACAAATTTAAGGTTATGCTTGTTAGAACATACTGTACATATGTTTCTACTCTTAAGGATTTTTGTATATAAATTTTGATATAAAGTTAAGATTATTTTTGTTTTAACATACTGAATATATGTTTCTACTCTTGTTTAAGGTACTGTACCTATGCAGTTCATTTAAAATGTATTGTAAAATTCTGGTCTTTGAAAGCTATTATTACAAAGCATTTAGTATAATTAAGAAATGCAGTAATTAGTCATCTATAACAACCAAGCTTGTAGTCATGTTAGATTTGTTTCTCAGGTCAATCAGATATGTTTTAGATAGACAGGTGGTCTTTAAACACTCCAGAGACTGACAGAATATGGCTGTTAAGATATTTTAATAGCATGAGGCTTTTCATGACAGTGAGACATGTCTACTCCTACTAGCACCAATCTACTTCAGAGAAGATGATGGGCATTAAAGAACCTCCACATGGAGTTTGCTTTCTATGTAGAAAAGCTAGCCATTTTGGACAAGAAATAGCCCTTGCTTGCCTCAACTGCTGACATTATGCTGCCCAAATTGGATGAGTAGGACACAAAAGAAGGCAACTTGCCAAACTTTGCCAAGACAAGGTAGGATAGTCCTTTAAAATTCCTGCTTCACAGAAATGTCTGCCAGACATTCTAGGCCTATAGGTTAAAGATGGATACCCCAATGTTTCAGCCTTCCAAGAGTAGCTGTAAAGTAGGGGATTTAATGAAAAAAATATATGAGAGTTAAAAGAAATTAGTCTTAATTTCAGCTCCAAGTCACCATAGTTGTTGTCATTACCAATGTCATTATCATCATCATTAATAAAAGCAGCAATAAAGAGGAAGAGAGGATAGAGATGGGTTAGCAGTGACACATGTGAACTTAATGGATCATATTTGACATAATCTTAAGTAAATGGAAAAACCACATTGGTTTCACCAATAGAAATATACCACATAGGATCTGAAGATACTCCACTATGCTCATCTTTCATCAGCTTTCCCAAGAGATGTGACAAGATTGAATTCATTCCAAAGAGAATGACCAAAACTGGGATACTAAGAAAACAAGTCCAAAGAAAAGTGACTTCTAGCCAGATGTGATGGAGTATGCCTTTGATCCCAGAACTAGGGAGGCAGAGGCAAGCAGATCGGGTTTTCATGGCAAATTCCAGGACCAGGGTTATAAAGAGAGATTCTGTCTCAAAATAAATGAAAGGAAGGAAGGATGGAAGGAAGGAAGGAAGGAAGGAAGGAAGGAAGGAAGGAAGGAAGGAAGGAAAAGAAAATAAAAGGAAGAAAAGGAAAGGAAAGGAAAATGGCTTTTGAGGCAGGCCTGGTGACATGACAGAAAGAAAGAACAGACCTCTAAAAGCTGGGTCTTGGAATGTAGAGATTTAAAGGGTATGCAATGTGCAAACAGCTGAATGTTATCATGCAGAAGAAAGATTACATTCATCTATAACACTATGGATTAAGGAAGAGACAGAAAAGGAACAATTTACACTTGCCAGAGCTATTTAAAGCAGACAGACTATCCCTGGAAGTAATTATATTTCAACTGGTTGGCCACTGAACAAAATGTTTCAGAGGGGATCCAAACCCTGACAGGGAATTAGCATGGATGACTTTGCACTAAGGCCTTGTCAATCGTATTGTTCTATGGTTTGAATACATGGACATTAATCTTTCTTTGCCCTAATATGCACTTCCATAATGACACATGGATCAGATTTCTCATAGAGTTCTGTAATATAGAGTAACTAGAGTGGAAGAACAATACGGGTTTTAGGTATCTTTAAGGGGATTGCTTCCATGGCCTTTCTACCACTTCCTTCCTCAGCAACAAACTACTTTAAAGTTTGTATTTGCCTCATTATTTAGTCTAAATCTGGTATTTATGGCATGTTTGTTTCCATAAAATCATAATAACTGTACAGAACAATATCTTTTTGGGTATCTGATGGAGTTCAAAGGCAACTCTTCCCCTATCAGTCACCTCTCCAAAGTTCACATACACTTGAACATCTACTTCATCTGTAGCTATATGTTTAATTAAGATTTATATAAAAACTCTAAAAATAGGATCTTTGGAAACTCTGTGAACCTAACTATAAAAGGTCAAGTGGAAAACTATGTTCTAATGTGGACAAAAATTACAATGTACTAGGCATGTACATCTGTGAAATGATGTTGGCCTATCACATCCTAAGCTTCTAGATGTCTTAAATAACAAAAAAATTAGCCTGCAAATGCTAACAGAACTATGCAGTGCTTCCCAGAAAGTTCTGATCCTTAGTGTTTCCAGCTGGTACTGCAAAAGAGAGTGAGTCTACAGAGGAGTTAAATCTATGCTTACTGAACAGCTCTGAGAAACAGAAGCTGAGGTTGTGTGAGATGGTTCAATATTCTGACAAAGTGCAAGGGTCTTAATTTTCCAGTATGATAGGTCCACTCTGATGTGTGTAAAAATGAAGAATTCAGATTTTTAGAGCTAGTAGGAAGTATTAAAAAGTTGGCTTAAGTAGATGCTGAACTCTAGTTTTTAATTACTGAAAGCTAAACCATCTGTTTGAGTAGAAACAGATTTTTGCCACACGGCAAGAAGAGTGAAAGATCTTCCTGAAAGGGAAGGAGTCTCTAAAGGTCAATTGGGTACAATGGGCTATGCAACTATTTGCCTGTGTCAAGGAAGGTTGGACCAAAACCCAACAAGACCCATGCAAGCTGCTCTGATCTAAACCCTAGAGGCTCCTATAGGCTAAATAATAAGTAAATAAGACAAACTATCCATAGAAGACATTTTTCCTGTGCAACTGCCAACATGTCATCAAAGCCACAGTCACTCTTGGCAAAGAAAATTATATCAAGTGCATAGAGGCAGCTCTGTTACCGATGATGCTTCATCCACTTAAAAACACAGATTTATTTTCAGAGTTTCTTTGTAGAAGAGGATTCCAGAAAGGCCATGCTAACTGGGGGAGTCATGGTAGGAGAATTTCAAGTGGATATGCGATGATGGAAGAAGCAAGCTGGGGAAGGGGCAGCTAGAGGAAGTGAAGGACAGGGTGGGGCTGCAGGAGAGCTGCCTGACGTAAACCCAACACGGGAAGATCCCCAACTTGAAAAGAAGCACTTTTTTTTTTCCATACATTGTTTTGTTTTATTTTTTCCATTCAAGAACATAATTAAAGATAAAAAATTTTTTTTTTCCTTTCTTCCCCTTCTCCCGGTCCCCTCCCACTACCCCCCACCCCTCCTTCCTCCCCCTTCTTCCTTGAAAGAGGGCATGGTGCCCTGCCCTGTTGGAAGTCCAAGGCACTTTTGAAAATTAAGTAAGGTGGTATTCTTCAGAGAAGGGAAGGGGAGGAGACAAACAATATGAACAACACAACACACTCAAGACGAGCATCTTTGAGTAGTGTAGGATGATGTTGGAAATGAGAGGTGTGGTGGGTGTAGTGGGGGAAGGTAACAATGGGCCTAGAAAATTGTGCTGGATCATAGAGATGAGAAAAACTGTTTAGCAGTGGTAGGATTTCAGTAGCGTCTTCAATGATAAGGGCTGCCACATGCTAGGCCCATACTCTGTAACTGATCCATACCCCCACCCCTAATAGTCTCTTTGACAGTCTTCATCATGCTATGTTTTATAGCTTAAAGTGGCTTCTTTCATTCATTAATGATCGAAGTCATCTGGATGCACCCCTTGCAGTAAACACTCATTGCTCTTCTCTTGCCAATATAAATCCCTTTTAAAACTGTGCCTTCTCCTAGACAACCTGCTCAGTCCAACTCAGCATGTGATGGATCACTGCAGCAAGAGCAGCTGCTCATTTGACTACCTAATCCAACCCCCATCCCATGAAAGAGACAAAGAACTGGTCATTTCCTTATTCAGATCACAGTGCACCTCACTAAAGTATTATATGTCAAAGCCTAACATGAAGCTAGGTCTAAGTATTTGTCACAATTAATGTACAATGAGGCACAGGCAAAGAATTTACTAAAAGTTACTGAAAGATGTTCATTTTTGGAGAGACTGTTATCAATTATTCTTGCCTGGAATACAGATCTGATGACTTGATCATCTAAAGGGCCAAGTGAATCCAGTCTTTGTGGTCTTGTGGTGTAGGAGGGTCTTCTGTTTGTGTATTGCTTTCATTGGTTAAATAAAGAGACTGCCTTGGCCTTTTGATAGGGCAGCCCTTAGGTGGGCGGAGTAGACAGAATGGAAGGCTGGGAGAGAGAAGGCAGTGTGGCAGACGCCATGCTTCTCCGGCCCAAGATGGATACTGGTTAAACTCATGCCGGTAAGCCACATCCTCGTGGTGAATACAGATTATTAGAAATGGGCTGAATCAAGATGTGAGAGTTGGTCAAGAAGAGGCTAGATATAATAGGCCAGGCAGTGTTTAAATGAATACAGTTTCTGTGTAATTATTTGGGGTTTAAGCTAGCCGGGCACTGGGAATGCAGCCCTCTCCTCCTTACTACAGTCTTGGAATCCTTAAGCTGTTGAATCAACATCAGCAACCAGGTCTGCTCACTGTAGCCCTTGTGGATCTCTCAGCAAACCTTCTAAACCTGGCTTAAGTTCACGCTTACTCAGGTTTTGTCAGCTGTAGCTGGACGTAAGCCTCACATTAGTATATTCCTTGTATTCTCCTTGTCTTTTATAGTCCAGCTCAAGTTTCACTTCTCAAAGTACCAACTGATGTCAGTCATCAAAATTCTACTTTTAGAATATTCTTCAACTTTTTATTCTGTACCAGAGACATGGAGTACATGACTGGTACTTGATTGATCTCTTTAAGAAGTGACTCCCATGCTGTTTCTGATGTGGCGCTCATCTCAGTCATTACTACTAGCCTGGGCTCAGAAGGTATCTTGGCTTCATTGGGGGTGGGATGAACTATAAAAAGATCCAATGAACCAAGTTGAATTGTATTCAGATCTTGAATTTGACTCTAGTTCCCTTAGGTGATGGCCTTCTCAGTACAAAACAGTACTCAGTATCTGTTCAAGGCTAGAAGTTGAGCTCTGGTCTTCACAAAGATGTTACCAACTATATGGTCATTTTAACATCTTACCTTCTAGCTACGCATAATTACTGATCCATGCTTGCACTTGGAGAGAAAAATTCATTTTTTTCAGATGGCTAGTGTGATTTTTCCTTCTGTTCTCAGTAGAAATGCTCAGTGTGCAAATAGTACTAGTCAGACATCAAAAAGTCAAGAACTATGCTCATACACTCTCTCTGTGATTTTCTCTGGGACTAAATGGCTGGGGGACCAGGCGGGACAGAAACCCCAACAAGCAGCGGGCCCTCATGTTACAGAATGGTGCCCATGTGGATAACTGCATCCACAGAAAGCCTGAGAAAGCTTGGGAAAGAATAAAGCATGGCTTCTTGGTAGCAGCAATTTCTCGGATCTGCTCTGCTTGCTAGAGGCAAGCAAGCGCTCTCATCTAAGAGAGGCTTCCTGAAGACTCAGCTTTAGCTGCAAAACCTTGAAGCTCTTTTAAGAGGTCCTGCCACGAAACACTTACATTGTGTTGATGAAAAGCCGACCACATGCTTTTTGGTTTTCAGCCATAGCAGGAAAAAAGCCGCGCTGTTTTAAAATGCTGGCTTTCTGAGTCGTCCTGCCAGGGCAAACTCTGACTCTTTCAGGCAGGTGGTCTGACTCTAACTACAGAGCATGTGAGTGTTGTTTGTGGACACACTGTTGTAGCTTGCTTGCTGGCAAGGACCTTGAAATGCCATAGAGTTGTGGCAATAAACATGGCCGGTACCTCAGCCATGAGGCTGAAATCTCAGAAAGCTAAGAAATGGGCTGGATCCAGTCATCAAAGACACAGCTTTAATCCTACCCATACTGCTTAGTAAGTTAAAGACTCATGTGGTCAGAAAAAGAGATATATACAGTAAAAAGATTCAAAGACGAAGAAAACCTCTAAATGGTTTACAGTGTGTTAAAAATATATGCAGGCTAAAGGTTAAAAGTCCTTAAAATAAAAAAGAAAGAAAGAGAGTTGTTTACTCTTTTAATTAAACGTATACACGTTTAATCCCAACACTTGGGAGGCAGAGGTAGACTGACCTCTGTGACTTCAAGGTGTGGTATTACACACCTTTAATCCCAATGCCTGGGAGGCAGAGACAGACAGATCTCTGTGAGTTCAAGGATAGCCTGGTCTACAGAGTGAGTTCCAGGACAAAGATACACAGAAACCCTGTCTCGAAAAGCCAAAAATTAAAAATAAAACAGAGTTTAAAATAAAGCTGCATAAAGATGGAAAACACACAGAGAATCTGGATACTGTATGTTATTATGCTCTCTTTGAATTGTTTGAATGCTGAGGCAGGAGCAACAGCTGCTAAAAGACTTTTGTTTATAAATGTTGCTGAATTAACCCAAGGAAGGTATTTTGAAAATACCTTGACTTCAAAATTGAAGTCAAAAGGTATGTTACTTTGGAGAAGAGATTTTGCTTTTGTTTCCACAGGAAATGAGAGACTGTGGATTCATTCTGAGTCAAGAAAAATCAGGTTTGATCAAGGAAGACCACCTGAGAAATCTCCGGTAGGAACAGATGACCCAGATGACTGAGTTCTACATCCAGAACAGATTCAAGACTGCTGCCTGAGATGATCAAGCCTCACAGGATACTCCAGTCAGGACTTGATCATAACTCTAAATTTTCTCTAGGTCCCCATAAGATTATCAGCGGCCCAACCAGCCGGAAGTAGCCTGGAATACTACACCCACATTCCCAAAAAATGGACTATGGATATTTTTCTTTGTTTAAAAAAAAGAGGGGGAAGTGGTGTGAGAGAATTGTCTGTATTCTGTTAATCATGATTTAAATAAATGCTGACTGGCCATTAGCCAGGCAGGAAGTATAGGTAGGAAAACCAGACAGGAAGTAGAGGCAGAGCAATAAAAACAGGAGTATTCTGGGAAGGAAGCTCTTTCTGTACTCCTGCCCAGACCACTGAAGAAGCAGGATGTGACCTGCCCCACTGAAAAAGGTACCGAGCCATGTGGCTAACATAGATAAGAATAATGGGTTAATATAACTTATAAGAACTAATACTTAGCCTGAGTTAATGGGCCAATCAGTTTATAACCTAATTCAGACTCTCTGTGTGATTTTTTTCTGGGACTAAACAGCTGGGGGACCAGGCGGGACAGAAACCCCAACAAGCAGCCCGGCCCCTCATGTTACAATACACTGTTTTAACAGCTCCAATCACTTAACTTTCTGGATGCAACTATGAAATGGAATGGATTACAATGATTACAATGGAAATGCAGGGTTGCAAATAGCCCCCTCCCACCAAATACACACTAGCAGGCAGGCAACCTGCACACCTCTAAGGACAAATACATTGGTAAGAGTAAAAGGCACAACTCAGCCTACTAGGCAGCCAGCTTGCTTGAGCAGCATCAACAGTTTGCAAATAATTTGCTTTGGGAGAGCTGCTTCCACACAAGAGCAGTGCATCAACACTCTCATGTTATTAAAACCAACACATGCATCTGCTGGGCTGCTCCCTGGCACTGGCTCTGCACACCACTGCTGGTAAGCTCGAGCTTTCCATTACAGAAAAGCACTCGGAGACTAAATATAATTACCCTTTGACCTGGTAGTCATTTGTTGCTCGACTCTGGCAGAACTAGGGCAAGAGTGTCACTCGTTTCCATTACTGTATGTGCACTAAGTCCCACGACATGGACGGGAAGGAGACAATGAGAACAAGCCTGTGAAAGCACTGGCCAATGACGTGATGCTTCTGCTGATACCAGCTGCATTCTTCCAGGAGAGACACTTACAAAGTAGCTCCCACGAAAAACCGCCTCCACACTCTGCTTTGTTGAATTATTTATCAAGCATGAAAGAAACCTGCACTTTTACCATAACATACAGGAAAATAATTTGAAAGCAGGAACTGCTGATTTACTGTACTAAAAGAAGAACGTCTACAATCGCTTGCCTTTAAAGTAACAACAGCTTTTAATTTCCTATCCATTGTCAACTATGCAATCAGTTCTTAAAGCCCATCGGAATAGATACGCAACACTTACTTTATTTTAATTAGTTTGCACTAGAAGAAGTCCTCCTTAGGCTAAGAAAGTCTTTCTTACAGCTTACTAACCTATTTTCAACTCTCTTAAGAAACAAGGAAATTTAAATAATACACAGAATACAAAATGAAGAAAAAATGATATTACTGGTAATTTCGTTAAATTTTTTATCGTGCGTGTGCGCACACATGTGCGTGCCAGTACACTCCGTGGCACACACGTGGCAGTCAGAGGACAGCCTATAGGATTGCCTTCCATTATGAGAGGTCTGAGGAATAAACTCAGTTTGCCAGAGTTGGCAGCAAGTATCCTCAACCACTGAATCATCTTATTGGCCTGTGATCAGTAATTTCTAAATGACATAAATTTTATGCTCTTATTCTACTTTCTGTTTCTTAGATTTTCTTTTCCATAGCTCAAGCTGACAAAATATAATCATCATTCATAATAATTTAAGATCAAACACTGACCTGTTTGTTCAAGCTGGAAAATCAAATTCCTTTCCCCAAATATCACCATCTAGTGAACTATAGAAACCAGTTACTTGATAAACTTTGTCTCTACTTTCTGTCCTTTACTACCCTCTCAAAATTCTATAGGCACCATTTAGTCAGAGAGGAATCAACCAGAGCTCACTTTTATTTCTAATGTACATGACTTTCTAAATGCAGAAGTGACAGGACATATATTTTGTCAAACATTCTGAGAAAGCTGAAGGGCAGAGAAGTTCATTTACTTCCCCACCAATGCATATCTGGCATGCAGTAAAGCATATTTGGAACCCAAAGGAGGAGACTTTTCTTTCAGTGCATCAAGAGGAAGGGCAGAGGTTGTAGGCAGAGCTGAAGCTGGGCTGGGGGTAGTAGACATGTGACACAGCTCTTGTATGATTTTTTTTTCAGTGTAGCTCTTAGTGAGTTCATAAGCTGAGGGATTAGGAAATGAATATAATGAAGATTTGATTTGAGAAATAAAAATTAGAAGAATTCCTGTTTCAGAGAGAATAAAACGAATTCATTAGTAAGGACTTGCAGCAGCAATGAATGCCCCACTGAAATCAGTGGTCATAAACTTGAAGTCAGTCAATTTGACTTGACTGGATGATATTTTCTAATTAGTTTCAAATGCCTAACAGCAGGCATAAAAAGAGGAGCTGAATTTAACTAGGGTGTTTTTTTTTTTTTGTGCAGGTAGGAGGTATGAAGAAAGAAAGGAGGCTAGGGATCCAGGGGTATTTGCAAGAGTAGTGATAGTAAGAAACCATGGAATCTACGCTAGATCAGGAAGCAGTATGTCCAGAAAGGACGAGATAGATTTAGGGAAGGTGACAGGGTCAAAGGATTGGAGATCTGTGAGGGAGAACAGCTGGAGTGTAGACACTAAAGGAAGGGACTGAATAACGGTCAAAGAGCGGGGTTTGAGGAGGCAGTTTCAAGGAAAGTGCTATCTGTGATAAGATCTGACTACAGTTATGTGGACACGGGGAGCTGAGGTGGCATAAAAGAGAAAACTGTATCAAGAAGGGCTACGGCTTTGCATTGCCATGCGGAGATGAGAGAGGTGGTGTTGCACATCACGGGTGGAAGCGGTGCAGATGACTGCAACAAAGACGAGCTAGAGGGTGAAGTCTGCTATCAAACGAGAGATGTGGGGAGACTACAGGACAGAGGAGACACAAGCTGTAGTTGCGATAAACAAGGGTACCGTCCACCTCCCTGCAGGCTCTCAGGATGATGAATAGCAAAATAAAACCAAGCCCTAATCTGAGAAATAGCCTCACAGAAAAAGGGCAAAGGCACTGTTCTGAGAAAAGGCTGCGGAGTGGCACCAAATTTAACATGCAGTGTGTTCTCTGTCAGTAGTTCTTGAATTTTAATCTAGAATTTTCTAAGTTTAAGATATCTTAAAAGAAAAAATACTCAGAACCTATTTGCAAAAAATCTGGAACAGATTAAAAAGGAAATGATCTTCTAACAATTGTATTTCCCAAATCCAGGAAAGATTTATCTTTAAAAATTAGTTCCCTGGCCAAGATAAACAGAGTCAAACAGCATCTTATTGTTTCTGGCTTGCTATAAATGGACAGCTCACTGCTATAAAACAAAACCAGGCACTGGATTGCATAAGAGCCCAATCTCAGAAGAACAAAATCAAGTCAGTTCTGCCTGGGTGATGTTTAGAAAATAGCTTCTCTGAAAACTGACCAAAGTCACAAAGTTCAAGCAAAGAAGTCCAAGTAGCTATGGGATAAGAACAAATGAGATTTCACAAATACAATCTTAGGAGTATAACATAATACATTTGGAGTAAATTATCCTTCATCGAGTAGTAGTGTGATTATCTCATGAATATCGCTAGAGGTGTGCATGTGGAGGCAAGAAGACAGTCTGGATAAGTAGGCTCTCTCCCTCCACTATGTGAGCTGCAGGGAGCAAACTACTCCTGAATTACCAAGTTTGACAGCAAACACCTTTTCCCAGTGAGCCATCTTGCTGGCCCATGTTCTGAATGTCTTTGTGAGACTAAGGATGTATCCTAACATTTGCGCTGTAATAAGGATATCTTTTCTACTTTATAGTCAGAGGCTGTCTTTAAGCATTTCAACTAAGCTGTTTATATGCAGTACATGAGATCCTACAGTACTTTATGATATTAGATATGTAATAAAAATGTCTTACTTTTACCGGCATTTTACTTGGTTCAATCCTAAACTCCGTGTTTTATTTCATAGTGGTATTTGATAATTTGATTATGGTAATTTGATAATTTGATAGGATAATTTGATTATAACAGAATATAGTCTGGTTCACTTGCAGACTAGGTCAAAGGGCTTTCAATTCCATCTTCCTCATATACTCTGAGGTTCTGGTCACTAGACAAAAAAATTATCAGAAGTTCTATTACACTGTTTTGCTAGATAAACTGTATTTTAATGAGCTGAATATTCAAATATTGCCTATGGGAATGTCTCTGGCGTGTAGTGATTTCCGTGCCTGTCTTAGTTCTCCTTCTAGGCCAGTGGTTCTCAACCTGTGGATCAAGACCCTTTAGAGGGCTGAATGACCCTTTCACAAGGATTACCTAAGACCATCTGCATATCAAATATTTACATTATGATTTATAACTGTAGCAAAAGTACAGTTATGAAGTAGCAACAAAATAATCTTATGGCTGGGAGTCACCACAACATGAGGAATGGTATTTAGGGGTCACAGCACTAGGAGGATAAGAACTGCTCTAGACTATAAGCAGAAACACTGGGCCTCCTCATCTTTGGAAAGTCCCTCAGTAGCTATCAGTATTATTTTTAGTCAGTTTAACATCTAGTACTAGTAGGCAGAACAAGTACAACAGTGATCTTATTAATATCAAGCTCATTCAGATCGAACACAAACAGGCTTGTTTATGGCTTGTCTAGAATCTTATCAATATTAAGCGAAAACATGAAACGACTTTAAGTTACAAAGCTATAACTGATAGGATCACCATCAGCATGTATCAAGGGTTTAGATAATGGTACATGACTCTAAACAGCAAGTCTGCAGAGTAGTATGTTAGCTTCTCCAATTTTGTAAATGTAAATAAAAGAGAACTACTCTTTATTTTCAAAAGTATAGTAACTGGGGGAGAGATGGCTCTGAAGTTAAGAGCATGTACTGCTCTCATAGAGGACCTGAGTTTGGTCCCTAGCACCCATGTCAGGTAGCTCACTACTGTTAGGTCCAAAGTGGGCTCCTAAAATGGCAGTGCTGATGACAATGTCGTAAACAGAAGGATTAGGACCCAGGAAACAGAAGGATTGCTACTGGGCAAGCAGAAACCTAAATTCATCATTCTTTAGGAATCTCATAAGGCAGGAAAGTCACTGCTTCCCTTGTCCACCCTAGGGGTCAACTACCACAGGCAAGGGCATCTAGTTACCAAAGAGCAGGCTACAGATCAAAGCCCCTATGCTAAATCCCAGGCTGTTCTGGGCTGTACCTCTCCTCCCAGGGCTACCTGTCCCACCACCTGCTGTTCTCTGCCCTCCTAGAGACAGGCAGCAGTTGATCCGGTTTCACTGTGCCCTTCCTTACAAACTACCTCCTTTAACTCCAACTCCAGGAGATCCAATACCCTCTTTCTGGCCTCTGTGGGCACCTACACAACCTCCCCTAATACATAAAATTTTTAAAAATAATGAAAATAAATCTTAAGAAATATAGTGGTTTAAAAATAAGTTTAATGAAATAAAAATTAATATTTTGTAAAAAAAAAGTGGAAAACTATTTCCAAAATAATATATGTATAAATTTGTCTGAATGACTATCTTAAATGTTCTCTCATTAACCTAGAGAATATTGATTAAGCAAAGGACTCTCATGTTGACAAATCAAAATTTCAACTTACCATTTATGTTTATTGCTGGTAATACAATTGACATTTTTGGTCTTGTGGTCTTGTTATGGGTGGTAGCTGGTAATAGCAGGTGATCCTAAAATTAAAAAAGAACAGCCTTTTATACATAACTGGTTTAGTCCAGGAACATTCCAAATTTATAATTTTAGGAACCCAACATTTTACTTGGGTAATGAAAAAAAGTTTTGTTTTTTTTTTAAATAACAACTTGGCTTAGAAACACTATACATAATCTTACTGCAGTACACAATGG